>JAYMFT010018490.1:0-16540 GCA_038088735.1 Panulirus argus
GTTTTTCACTTTCTCAAAAATTTGTAAATACTTTCCCTGTCTGTTTTTCCCCCTTTCTTAATTCTCTCTATATTTCAGTTAGGGCCCGGCCTTGATGTGGACTTTTGTCCATGACTGGAGCCTTCAACATAAAAAAAAAAAGCTTTACTTACAACATATATAATGTGTTTGTCTGGGGAAAATCCATGTTTTGAATTTCTTCAAACTGGAAAAAAAACAATACCACAGTATTCCAATGCGGTATCTAGGAGTCTGTTGAGGGCCTAGGTAATATGCTTAGTGTTCTGATATTTGGTATAATATTGGTATAGATATTTGACAAGGCATTTAAAGAAGTGGTCTTTCAATCATTCATGGCCTAGCTAACACTGACACTATGATCAATGTCTTGAATCATGATGCTTACTGATTTAATGAAGCAAAATTATGCTCCACAGAATTATTTAAAGTAGCATGATAAGAATAAACTTACAGATTCTTTAAATCCATTTGACAGCCATCTGTTTTGTACAACTGCAGTTACAGAAGAAGGGGGATTTTCAAGATCATCAAATGCATCCATCAATATAAAGTCAAGGACAACATCATAAAATGTTATCGCTTTAACACCACGTCCCTGAAGTTCTGCCTCTACTGTTGCCCAGTCACAGTCCTCAAGGAATTCCAGCATATCATCATAGGCTTGAATTACATCTTTTGGATCCTGTGGAGTCAAAGATTACTCTAGTCTACATAACTGAATTCATGGTCAATTTAATTTATTGTTCCATGTATATATGCATACATTCATCATTTATTATTATCATTATTATTTTTATTATCATTATCATTATCATGATTATCATTATTATCATTATTACCATCATTATTATTATTATTATTATTATTATCATTATTATTATTATCATTATTATTATCATTATTATTATCACTATCATTATAATTATTATTGTTATTATTATTATTATCATTAATATTATTATTATTATCATCATACTTGATCGCTGTTTCCCGCGTCAGTGAGGTAGCGCCAGGAAACAGACAAAGAAAGACTCATCCACTTACATACACACATATATACATACATGTACATATATGAACAGTATCTACATATGCATACCAACATATACATATATACATACATACACATGTACATGCATATACACATGTACATAATTATACTTGCTAGCCTCCATCCATTCCTGACCCCATACCGACCCACAAGAAATACTTGTAGCATCGCCACCTACTGCGCCAGCAAGGTAGTGCCAGAAAAAAGACGAAAAAGGCCACATTCGCTCACACTCAGTCTCTAGCTGTCATGTGTAATGCACCAAAACCATAGCTCCCTATCCACACCCAGGCCCCACATGCCTTTCCATGGTTTACCCCAGACATTTCACATACCCTGGTTCAGTCCATTGACAGCATGTTGACCTCAGTATACTACATTGTTCCATTTCACTCTATTCCATGCATGCCTTTCACCCTCTCGCATGTTCAGGCCCCGACCGCTCAAAATCCCTTTCACTCCATCCATGGAGTTAGTGTTATCCTAAGTGACCAAGTTCAGCAGAAACTTAATACTGTACAGTGATGGGAAATGCTGTGCCACATTTGTGGCATGGAGTACCACCCTACTACATTGCACCACAATTGTAACATGTAACACTAAAATGTTAAAGGTTAAAAACAATGTACAGGATGCAATAAGTGTATAAAACTAATACCGTATGTTCCATAACTTCAATTTGTACTAACTTGCACACAAACAGAATTTCTATAACAATTTCTATACATTCATAAGTGATTCTTTTCCTGTACATAGTAGGTCTTTTTTAATCAAAATAAGATAGGAGACATATCTTGAAATATAACCCTATATAAGTTTTCTGTTTTAATGCCCTGGTTTCAGTAGGATGCCTACCTTATCTGCTCGTACAATTAAGTCAGTAAGTATCTGTCTGCCAAAATCAGCAAAATATCGCTTGTTATCTTCTTGTGCAAAAATCAGTTGACAAGCTAAACGTATACAATGAACCTTGCATACATACTCCACATCGCTGCCACATTTGACACGTTCAGTGCGAATATCTCTGTAAAAAAAGTTAAACTACTATATAACTACAATCACCAAAATATTATCAGTCATGACAAGCATAACTAAAATACTGATTAAAAGCATTCACTTCTCTGACTCCAAGTGTATGGACAGCTATTTCACCTATAAGAATTTCTGATTTTTAGCCACACACCATTGATGTAGACCCAACTTCACCAGGGATGTTCACCCTCCTCCATTCTTAATGACACACGTGCCCTACTCTTCCAATACATATGCCTTACTACAATTTGTACATTCTCATCTACTCCACTTATCTGAAGCCCCTGTTTGTTAATCCCATCTATATGTTTTTTACAGATCCAGAAATGCCAAATACAAGTCTCTCTCTGTCTCTCTAAGTATATCTTATACCCATTTTTCTGAGTAAACATTAAATCCACACACCCTATACCTCTCCTAAAAGTACATTGCTCCTCCCCAGTCAGCTTCTCAATGCATAACACCACCTTCTCATGCACATTAACATGTATAATCAACAAATTTATTCCTCTCTAATTTTAGCATTCACTTTGTCTCCCTTGCATATATACAAGGGCACTATACACGTTCTCCAGAAGTCCCCAAGCACCTTACCTTAGCCAATATATATGCTGAAAAGCCTGACTAACCAATCATTAAATACTGTCACTTTCTTGAGAAACTCATCCGCAGTCTCATCCATTCCTGATGTTTTACCACATTCCATCTTGTTCGAGGCTCTCATTCCCTCCACTGTTCCAGTATCCCATTCACCATGACCTTCTGACTCCACATGCCACTTCTGTCTCTTCATCAGTCAGTACATTTGGCAGTCCTTTTCTTTCACATATCTTTGTCTGTTACCACTTCCCAATATGCTCTTCTCACTGTCTCCCCTAACTGTTCTCTTATTCTCCTTACAAAGTTCACTCTCTTACAAAACATTTTATTACTCTCTTAGATGTTCATCTATAGTCACATTCCTCATGTCTTCTCTGCCCTCTTTCTCAGGTCTTATACCTATTTTGACCTCCTGCCACTTTCATTTATAATCCTCTCAATCACTTGAAAACCTAATCTGCAGATATTATCCATTGTTTTAATACTTGTTCATGATTCCCCACTTTAGTGTGGTAGCACCAGGAACAAACAAACAACAACAGCTGCAAATGCTCACATACCTCCTAGCTGTCATGCATAAAGCAAAACCAGGGCCTAACACCCATAGTCAATCCCAAGAAACGAATTCTATGATTTCTCCTCACTATTTTATGTGCCTTGGTTCAGTCCGTTGATAGCACGTTACCCCCCGTGAACCACATCATCTCAATTTGCTCTATCCTATGCAAGCTTCTCACCCTCCTGAATATTCATCCAAACAACTCCCTTTTTTCTTCTGCTAAAGATTTAACTTCCTCGCTGTATTACTCACAACTTTTTTTATATCTCATTATATCATACTTTGCACCTCATACACTTGAACCATACACTTAGGTACTGCTTCCCAAATACCTTCAATTTCTTCTCTCACATTGTTTCATTTAATCTTACCCTATGCTATTCTTCACTCATTCTCTCCTGATTTACCTACACAGAGGCCACTTTTCAAGCTCTCTCACTTTCATTTCTTATTTCACACTCATATAATTTCCTCTTCTCTAAACCACCTTTCATCAACTCTCACACTCACCTCCATCAAGATATGATTATACTTTCAACCTGCAACGACTCTCAACACATTCTTGTCCATCAACCCCTCCTTTGTATCCATCATTTCATATATAATCCATCAACTCTCCTACTCACACAAATCCACTTATGAATGCAACTTTTCTTGTACCATATATTCCCAACCATGATTCCTCTCTTAGCACATAGCTTAACAAGCTTTTCAACGTCTTCATATACAACTAGAGGCCAGTCTCCTGCATTAACCTTCAACTGCCATCCTTGTATTCAGATCTCCTAGTACCAAGATTTGATCCCTGGCAACATGAAGTAAGGTGACATATAGCATTTCTAATCACTAAGATAAACAGCAAATTGTTACAAAAAGAGTGTCAAATGATTAGAAGCCCATGAACAGAACACTTATTTACAAAAAAGAAGACAGCAAATTTCAAATAATCTAAAAAACAGTCTTACCTCAGTATTTGGTAAAATGTTATAAACAATGTGCAAGGATAGTATTGTTATATTTTTTGATGATATTAAACTAATAATTATATCAACTTTAGTTCTAAGATAAAAGATCATGTTTAATGAATATGACTGAATTCTTGATTCATTTATATACTGAGGATTTCAAAAATACCCTCAGAGCTCTATACTCAGACCTCCAAAAAGTTTTTAGTAAAGTATTACATAAAAGACAGTGAGGTAAAACTAAAGCTCATGGCATAGAAATCAAATCTGCATGTGGATAAAGGCTTACAGATAGAAAACAGTGTTATCAAATGGGGAAGTATATGACAGACTCATTATGACAAGGCTTCGTTTGAAGATCTACTCTTTTCATTATTTGTACCAATGATCTAGGGACAAGACACACCACTAAAACTTCAAAATTGTTGATGAGTCAAATTTACAATCAGTATGATTTTGACAAACTGTTACAGTGGTCATAGACATGGAGAATGGACCTCAGTGTAGATAAATGCAATGGAATGCATTTTAGCATCAAAAATATTTATCACAGATGTAAAATATTCAACAGGTCATTACTAAGAAAGCAAGAACAAAATGCCCTTGGAGTGATAATCAGCGTTGACCAAAAACATGCAAAGCAATGTTTAGCTGCAAATAATAAAGTATAAAGTGTTAGGTTTCATGGCTAGGAATATATGATATAACAGAAAATACAGAACACTTACTCTTTTAAAAACTTTAGTCAGACCTCATTTATATTATGGTGCTCAGATCTGGTCACCACACTTGATCAAAGATGAAGAAAAACTAGAATGAATAAAGAGAAAAGCAACAAAACTAATTCTTCCTTAAGAAGAACTACATGACCTACAATCACTTTCTCTTAAAAAACACAGCCTTCGAAGAATTCAAATAGAAATTTTCAAAATACTAAGGAAGTCTGACAACATTACTGATGACAATTTCTTCATGTTAGATAAAAGTACAATGGCCAGACATAACAGTATGAAACTAAAAAGATTAAAAAGGTTTTTCATTCACAAAGTTATAGGATACTGAATTAAACTACCACTTGATGCTATCAAGGCAAAGACTATGAACATCATCAAATCATAGCTTGCCAAATACCTTAATAATATCAATTATCAAAGAGCCTATTCAAGAAGGAAAATGTAACATGCATGCAACTCAAATTTGTTTTCTATTCATAATTTGAGCCTCCTTCCTAGATTAACCAGTCTTCCACATTAGAAGAGAATGTGCTTTCTAATCATAGTTTCCTGCATAATTACCCTGTTAGTATGTTATATCTATAAAGCAACGTGGTCCTTCTTGGCTATTTCCTGTCAAATGATGCACATGAGGGAATGATGGGTAGGAAGCACCTTCTGTCTTACCCTTTTGTCTCTATCTACATTGATTTGGATTTTATGATACTTTTACTGTCCCCATCAAATAAACATGTCACAGACTATCAGATCTTCTTTTGCATGTATTTGCTATGTACTCCCATATAAAGAACTCATTCAGCTCCCCCAAAATGCATTCCTTTCATCTCTATTCTTCTCACTACCTGGAGGATACATACTAAAAATCACCTACCCCTTGTGGTCTACTTTCATGTTAACCAAATTAATCTTAAAATCTCTTTTTTGTACTTCTGAACACAATTCTACAGCTCATTCCTAATCAGAAAAGCTACCCCTCCAATTATTCATGTTTTCTCACTACCCTCGAGCTTTACACCCTGAACATTTCAGAATCACTACAAAGTCACTCAGAGTCATTACACCTAGATTTCTTCCATTAAATGAAGTACCTATTTTTCCTTTCTTTTCATCCAAGTCACAACTACACACATTCAGACATCCCAAACTCAGCCTTTGGAGTAAAATGTTCACATGGTCTTTTCCTCTGTTCTTGTCTTTTAAAACTGACAATACAGAAGGAGAGTTTCCTTCCCCCTGCTCCCATCCATCTGTTATGTTATACATAACACAAGAGACATTTAGTAGCATTCTTTCTCCCCTATCTTCAGTGATTAATACAAGCTATGTATTTTTTTTCACCAGTTACTTCTAACACCACTAGACAGCATTAAAGCATAGCCACACTAGATTACAACTGTGTTGTACTATGCTGTCATATTAAAACTGGGCGCTTGGTTGTTGGTGTTAAAGAAAAATCATGACATTATGTGGTGAGTGTAGAGTGACATGTATGTGCTTCTGTAAGTTATGTGTTCACTGAGCCAGAGTCTACGTATGAAGATAATGTGAAACTCTAAGTGCAATGTAAAGGCACCTGAAAGGTATGCCACCTTCCTCATGCTGCTTGAGGGCTGCCAGGTAAAGTGGATACTGAGCCTCATCGAATTCTTCAAGGTCACGCAGATCTGCAATCTAGGGAAACAAAGTCAAATATTATCTTGTTCCAAATGCACATTTCTACATACCTTACAAGTCAAATACTGTTATACATTCGATATACACATGACTATACAGCTCACAAAGTGTTAAATTTTATAATATATCCTCACTTAAAATGTTGCATAAGCTGAATACAAGAAAGTATGAAGAATAAAACACTGGGAAAAGGGTCATAAACTTTCTTCAGTATAGAAAACAGACCAGCAACCATAAGCTGAACTTTGTTTGAGGGCAACATGTTTTTTTCCCTTTATATTCTACATCTTTTCAAATCCATTTGAAGGATAAACCTGAGGACAAACTATAATCCATGATCCCCAGTGTATGATTAATTTAGATATATCTATCCGAAATCTTTCTTCAAGGCCAGATTTCAATCTGTTTACTTGGACAAATGTTGCTTTAGTGGATTCCTGTGAAAAAGAGAGAGAGAAATGAAAAGGATAGAAAGAGAAAGTGGGAAGGGTGAAAGAATACAGGATATCTAAGTGCATTAGTAAACTTCTGTGGGATATATGATTTCCATTATATAACAACTGCTTTCTTGGTTCCTCTATTTCTACCAGCACTGGATTAGCAGTCTTGATCCACCCCTGACCTAAGTTACTGTCAATCAACCAGTGGCCAGTGTTGGGTCAGCTGTTTCCAGAGCAGTAAAAGTAGATCAGTTACACACTATCTACTTTACCTAGTCTATGAGAATGCAATTGTTATCCAGATCTCTGTCTTAAACCCTTGAACATGACACTACAACCCTTAGGCATGACAGTAAGAACCTAAGGTAGGATGAT
The DNA here is from genome assembly GCA_038088735.1 of Panulirus argus. NCBI lineage: Eukaryota > Metazoa > Arthropoda > Malacostraca > Decapoda > Palinuridae > Panulirus > Panulirus argus. Next base: position 7,452 of record JAYMFT010018490.1, read on the forward strand.
CTGGCGTATGACCTGACCCTTATGGATCAGGTCAAAAGTCAGGCAAGGGTTGTATCACAGTCTTCAAGAGGTTTACTGTCAGTTTCCCCAGGTTTAATGTTCCACATGACATTCTTTCACTTCAAATCCTTAACTATTGCACTTATATATATATATATGTTTCATGGAATATAATTGCTGGATATCACAGTGTATATGGTAACTGTAATACTGGTCCATAATAAGGAAGAAAAAGTAATACCGTTCATGAGTTTGCTAGAATATAGAATTTATGAGGCGTTAGTTATGGATGTTAACATCTGGCATTGCATTTAATTCTATCCAGCAAAGGATCTTTAAGGGTTGGCTCAGCTCCCAACCCTTCTATACAAATGGTTCTTTCAGCATTAATAGGGTAGGCGGGTTTCGAAATCTTAGGATAGTTTGGTACAAATTAATGTAGGTCTTCTATGTAAGACTTTGGCCACAATCACTAAGCCGAGCGCTCTATGAAACGACTCGATCACATAACAGTCTTAGACAAATGATTTTCTTAAGAGACATAAGAAGCAAGCTTGTCAAAAAATGTTTTCTTTATACTCCAAAAGCATTTCTTACGAGATGAGACAGAGTTTTGACATAACTGTTTTCTTTATTCTCCAAAAGCAATATATCTTGAGAAATACACTTCACATACCATCATCAGTGAAGTAAAACATTATTTTTATATAAAATCTCGAAGACTTGACTCCACTAATCTAATACCACTGATAAAAATAGCTAAAAGTGACTAAGGATCTGAGGTACTTACATCACCTGTGGCGGAGACAAAGGACTCGTAGGAAGAGGCGGAGGTGAGCGTCCGACGATCATACATTTCGAAGGTCGCCTCCGAGGGCACAGGCGTCGCACTCGATGACCGGAACAACACAGAATGCTGCGGAAGGATGCCCGAGTTACATTCTCAAGTTGTTGGCCTACCTTACATACCCGGGTGGGTTACCTTCTCCTGTAGTCCCTGGCACACCCTATATACCGGGGTGAGTTAGCTTCTTTTCCAATTGCTGACTCACCCTATACATCCAGGTGGGTTCCCCCTCCAGTTTGATGGCCCACCTCACACCTGTGTACTTGAAGTCATTACAATGTTACCTATGTCATAACTCACGTACTCCCATCATTATCTAAGTATCCCATCATTACCCAGGTACCTCAATTATTACTGGTATCTCCGTCATTATCTACGTACCGTGTCATTAATCTCGTGCCTCCATCATTATCCAAGTACCTCCATCATTGCTGTGGTACTTCCATTATTACTAACGCATTTCCATCATTACCCACGTGCTCCCTCAATTACCCAGGTACCTCCATTATAACCTCCACACACACACACACACACTGGCGCAAGAAGAGCGTTCAACTCTCCTCACAGCAGTTATCATACACACACACACACACACACACACACACACACCACACGAACGAGCGCGCGCGCGCGTATGCCTCGTTGAGAACATCCAATAATCTTTTAAATCAAGTAAAACATACAGAAACAGAATGAACATTTCCATCCTGATAAGAAAATCCATCTCAACATTATCAACACAATATGACAACAAACCGATCTTTTGCAGTTTAAAGTGGATACTGTACTTAATGTATAACAAAATGGCAGGGTGATATCATTAAAGAGTGATAAGACATAAGTTGCATTACCTGATGAAGGAATAGGTGTTCACACTGGTCTTGTAGGCTGTAGGCATCGTCGATAACCCTCTGGAGGAGCGCCGTGAACTCTGCCTCCTCCTGTGAGGTGAGGGCCACGCCCCCCGTCACCCCGGCTGTGTAGGCCGACAGGGCGTCCTCCCAATACCCCAACGCAGTCTCCAAGGCCTCCATGCCTGAGGGAATAAGATGGTGTCACTCATTTCCGTCACGCACATCTGCGATAGACAAATGGAGCAGAATGTACTGCTTAAACGCATAAGATTAAGGAATGGTAGGTTTACACGGTTAAGAGACGGGACAACGCGAGGGTACAACTCTCTCCCCGTAATACACAAACGACGCAAGCTAAGAGTACCGACGGACAACAGAGGCAACCAAGCCCAAGTAAGAAAGGCCTGGCCACTACAACAGCTGCAAGACAAGACGGTGCCTGTGGCGTCGTCGTCAGCAGCGACAACACATACCAGGATGAAGTTGTATAACCAGTGAGCTTATCTGGTCCAACTAACACCAAGTATCAGGACACGACAAGGTAACCAAAGAACTTACAGGGATAAGTTCTAGTTGAAAACATTAATCCATTACAAATAATTATTCAATAATTTTTTCCCCTACTGGTTCTAATTAGAGTTCATGTCGACCGATGAAACAAATAGGTACATCTCAGTTTACTATACAAAAAACATATCCCAAATAATAAGCAAGGGTATATACATTTTTCGTGCATTTACGATGGAGGTGAACGTGTGACGAGACGTGTAAGAGCACAAGAGAACACAGAGAAGCACGAGAGAGCACGTGAGGATGTAAGGCAATATGGGTTTCAATTTCATATAATACGAAGATCATGAGGGTAAATGAGGAAACACACGGACTATTATGTATCGGAAGGGGATCACCACTGAACACAGGAGAACACGAGATCCATAAAGAGAACACAGACAGATGACGGAGCACAGCAAAACAGGGACGACATAGGATCATGAAGTTATATGAGTGGCATGTAAGGAATGAGAATCGTGAGGTTGATGGGCTTGCTCCTGACCTGACCTTAATCACTACACTGACCATCCATATAAACTGTGAGTGGTATTTGTCGCCACACAGTGAGGCTGGGAGGGACTGGCTACGTGCAGCAACGGGAACGCCAGCGAGGGTGGCGGTGGTCACAGGATGACAGATTTCTCTGACAGTTTGATCAGGACTTCAACTTTCCCTCTCCAGCAAAGGCTATTTCGTATGTGTGACATCATCTCTAACCTTCGTCCCCACAAGAAACTCTCTCTCTCTCTCTCTCTCTCTCTCTCTCTCTCTCTCTCTCTCTCTCTCTCTCTCTCCTACATGGCAAAATCTCGTCGAAGATACTCGTAGGTAGATTCAATTAACCTGTGTGTGTGTGTGTTTCGCTACCATCAGCAACGTAGAGCAATATTCAGACAAATACTAAATACGGACCAAAATCGACCAATGAAATACTGCCAACAGTAGAGACGTTACATTTTGTGTGATCGAGGTGGAACTGACCAGCGAATGTACGACACAAAAGGGGAAATTATGAGTGAGCTGATTGGTGGACGTGACCGGGCTGTGGGATGAGAGGGCCCCTCTGATTGGCTGGGGAGGCTCGTCAGGTCTGTAGTTATTTGCTTGGCTGGTTATTTTTCAGCCAATCAGGCGTGAACAGCTGACGGTGTTGAGCTGCCAGGGTGCACATGATTCTCCTACAATTATCAACAACTGGGAAATCATCTTTCTGCTGGAATTATTAGTTTATAAACTGATTTTGACCACAATGTTCCTTGGTGCTAATTTCAGTGAAACTTTTTTCTATATGTGGTCTGGTCAACATCCTCTTTGCCTTCCAAACCACTCCTTCCTCAACGCAACTTTCTCCTTTGCCTTTCAAACAACCATCAGCATCTCTCTTCTACACAACCAATATTTCCCTTACAATCTCTAAAACTACCACCCACGACAACCACCGCTACCATAACCACAAAAATAACCAACAACAACACAACTACCACCACACTACCACAACCCCTGACAAATACACTCACCACCACATCAGTGCACCAGGACACTGCCAATACCACACCGTTTCCAGCAAGTGAACCATCTCGGAGCCACTCCCTTCATAGCCCCCACTCCACCAATATCACCCGAGCCTTGCGGGCCGCCTTAACATTCAGCCGGCGACGGCACTTGTAAAGTAATTCTCCCAGGACGCCGCTACTGACGGCGGAGCTCTCGTATGTTGGTCTGACGAGTCCCAGGGGCCGCTCCACACTACCTGATGACTGATGTGACGCCCTTTTGATGCGTCTGCTGCGTGGGGCGCTATTGTGTCCTACTGCTGTCCTGCCAACTGGTGACTGCCGTCCCCTCTCTTCCACTGTTGCTTTCTGGAGACCTTGGGAGCCTCCTGACCATATAGAGATGCTGTTCCGCCCCCATACCCTTGCTGCAAACTCAGAGGATGATCCTTCCACCGAGAGCTGCTGTTGCTGCTTCAGCTTTGGGGACATCCGAGGGGGGGTGAGGCACTCCTAGCAGCTGGTATGAGCTGCCAACCGTCCTCCTGCTTCCCTTCTCTGCAGGGATCATTCCCACCAAGTGACGACAGCTCTCTGCTCAGCTGCATAAGATAAAGCAAAAAGAATGTTAAGTTTCAAGGCTGGGAATACAGGGTATAAATCGCAACACTCAAAACTTAAGTTTTCACAACACCCTTGCCAGATAACATTCGCAATACGATGTTCAGTTCATGTCAACAAACTTCAGAACGAACATGAGAAAAAGAGAAATAAATCCGTCGCTCAGAAATAAACTTATGAAGAAAAACTGCAATTTAAAACTGTTCGAATGTGATTTAACTGCACGTGACCTCTTCGTCTATATAGATCAACCGGTAAAATCCTTCTGCCCTCGGCTTTCCGACGGTTATAATTACGTTAATTTTTCTTTCATTTATTCCTTTAGAATTTCCATGTCAGTATATTCCTTCTGTACTGCGTGGCGTTCCTTGATAGCTATTATCCTGCGGTCAGGAAGTAGGAGCGGACAGGGAAAAGCCTTCTGCTTTGTAATCCTGTCTACCTCTACACTGATTAATACCGTAGAATACCTTTCCTGTCCTACAGCACATAACTTCGTCATAGACCATCGGTTCTTCCGTTGTCTGGGTTTCCCATGTACTGTCCTCCACTAGAGAACCTTGTCACAGACTAATAGGTATTCTGTTATATGGGTTTCCCTTGTACCCTCCCCTAGTTTCCCTTAACTATCTCCCCTCCCTTACTTTTTTTTCCTCTAACCGCCTCCATGTCACCCATCTTCCCCTTATTTTCTTTACGAGTACGTTTTTCCCTTAGCCTGTTTCTTATTACATTCCCTCATTTCCCCAGCTTTACCTCCTCTCAATCCTTCAATTTTTACCACCCTTACTTTTCTTCCCCTCACTTATCTCCCCTCTCAATATCTAATTCCATCCCCTCACTTTACCCTTTCTCTTCCAGCACTCCGTTTTTCCCCCCTCCTCCCGTTACACATTCTGCAAGATTGGGTTTCCTTTCGTCAAAGGGTACGAGAATAGCTCTTGAAATCTGATCTAAATATAATCACAAAAAAAGGAAAATCCTTAGCATTATCTACGTTAGTGCAAAATGTAAGGTCATGGGACATTGAGCACTAGGACAACGTTCACTCCCTGTTAACGTTCAACCCCCAAAAGACAAATGGAAACCTTGAAATCAGACTAGAAATGTCCACCAGCTCCAAGCATACCCAGAGGATGACACTATGGGGATATTTAGATCCACAAGTCAAGGGAAGGTGCTGGAGACAGGACAAAGTCCTGGAAGGAGCCTGAAGCCAAGATAAAGCTTGACGTATGCTTTCGTTTCCCAGGTGGACCTCAACATCACCGAGCGTGGACCAGCATCTAGTTCCACATTCACAAGTTTAGCTGCGAAGAGGAAGACTTTCTGAGGCGCTGCCACATCAAAACTACTGCTAAACTTCTTATGAACGTCACCAGACCGGACGGATGCCCTATCTACTTTACTTACGACACTCTCAAAAATCTTACTACTTTAGGCGAATTGTCGTACTCTTCGGATCTACCGTCAGGAGTCACTTCGAGCCAGGGAGGTACAAGACAATTCAATGGCCCAGTCCTCTTAGCCTGGGGACAATAGTAACAAAACAACCCATCCTCTCAAACATTTTATTATCCCGTAAGAGCAAGTAAGGCTGTGGCCCGCACGACCGTCCCGGGGAAGACTGCCTCCTCGCCGCCCCCGCCAACTCACACATGTAAAGCCTCAGTTTATCCCCATATGCAAATTACAACATGTGCTATAGAGGCGAAGCCGTGGCAGAGGACTACGAGACGGGCCAGGATGTAGAGGGAGGATGGAGTGGGATGAGAGACGGTTGGTACACGATGGAGACGAGGAGGGTGATGGAGAAGAGGTTTAGGGAGAGGAGTCGTGGATGTAATGAGAAGGAAGGATCATACAACAGCAATAGGGAGGGAGTGGGGTGGTTGGCTTAGTGGGAGTGGGGGGAAAGGTTGCTAAATCAGGAGTGGATATTCAAGTGGCTGGATCAGTGGGAAGGTGGAGTGCTATAATAGAAGGAGAGATCAGAGAGGCTTGATTAACGGGAATGAGGAAGGATGCCACAAAAGTAGATCAAAGTGGTTTCATCTGTGGGAGGGACGATGGATACTACAGCAGAGGATTAGTGATGTGCGGGAGGACGGGTGCTACAGCAAGAGGGAGGGAGAGAGGGAGGGAGGGATTGGGTATGATTTAATGGAAGGAGGGATGTAGGAGATTACAAGGGAAGGAGAGCGTCAAGAGTTTACATATGATGCACCACGATAAATAACTGAGTGAGGAGCGGTGGATTATAGAGCCAGAGCGGAGGAATGGATCCACAGTGGCGAGGGGGAGATGGGCGTCGGACATCCCTAACCCTCAGGCGTCATCGCCCCCACCATGACATCCTCGACTGCAACACCCATGAGTCCAGGATAAGAGCAGGAAGGTGGATAGGCTGATTGGGTGTTTGACGTCCTAAGTGCCACGGATATTACACCTCCGCCTCACCAGTCTCGACTTCATACAAATACAGGAACTTGGTCACATAGTCTTCCAATACTGCTTGTGCAGTGTTGGCGGGGGTTATGTGTAGCGCCGAACACATGCCTCCTGCGGCCACGGCAACAATTTTAGTGCCACGCTTCATGCCAGTGTTGCACACACACACACACTTCACGCTATATTATCATCAGTGATGCACAACTAATCTTTATACGCTCACTATATTCACCCACACTATACTCACAAAGTATCTTACTGTTATACACATTTGTACGTTATTTGTATACACATTGTGCGTATATCGATTACATAAAGACTTGATTAAGTATGAGGATGCACTTCAAGTCTACCATCAGGCTACAGTAAGACTTCCTGACTAGAATTATGAGCAAGATTAGCCTCATGTACTCCCGCAGCACTAGTGGCACCAATGGCCCAGGGCACTATTGGTGCAAATGGTTCCCTGGCATTACTAGTACCAATAGTCCCGTGGCATTACTGGCACCGATGTACGGGTGACAGTGCTGGTGAGTCTAGGTTTTACACCCATCGCCCCATCAGGACAGTTTATATCCCTAAGGACACTCCGCTATGCATACAGTTAGATAACTATTGCTGATGAAACGGTCAAGTTCACTAAATTTATTACCCCCTTCCCTCCCTCGCATCCCTATCGAATATCAGCGGGACGTGTCCGTTATATGGCGCCCATGTTCTCGCCAAGTGAAGGCTCGATCGCTACTGATGTTCCGTACTCTCTGCACAGAATGGTTAGCTTCCAAGCCTTCACAGAAACAGTTTATCCTCGATAAAAATCAGAATCTTGAAGAATATCAACTTTATGCAACTTTCCTTTCACTAGCATGAGACGAAGAGACAAAAAAAAGTACTAGATTTGTAATTTGGTAGTGTTTTCTATGCAAATGCTATATAAAGGAAATTCAACTTGCTTAAGTAATGAAATAAGGGTAGAAATTAAGTGGCTTTCCCTTCCATAATGCCATAACCTTGCATTTTTCTTGATATTTTTGAAAATTTCGATTTCCTTTAAAATCTCACCATACGTGCTATTAAGTGTGCTGAATGCAAATCTGTAATAAAAACGTAATTCTAGGCTAATTAGTCAAGTAATTAGCATATGAATATTAATATAATTACCCTAGGTGTCATTCACATGGTAATTATCAATCTGTTTTCCAACTCACACACAGCCAGACGGGGAAGCTGTGCTCTCTCTCACCTGCTTTAGTTTGTGCAAGCGTAAGTCACACTATAATCTTACGCTATTACACGGCAGACTATTTCAGCTCTGATCCGATGAAAGAGCAGAGATACTGCGGGAAATAACAGGGAAGGGGACAAATATCAAAGAGCCAAGTCTCCTAAACGAAGGACTAGCAAACACTGGGAACATTATGGAAAAATCTCTGAATTTTAAGATAAAAATGACAAAACTTATCGGACCAGACAAGCTAGCACATACTGCAATGAGGGCTGCAGCATCTAACAGCCTGGTACACCAGGTCCTCAAAAGGGAGATTCTTGCTTGCAGACGGAGTTGCGGGAGTAGAGATGAGACCCCGAAATGAAAGTAAGGTAAACATAGCTAATATATAATACCTTCAAAGAAATATGAGAATTCTGTCGTTTACAGATAAGTAAATAACTCTATAGTTATACACCCAGGGGGCCAGACTATTTAACCATAAGTGAGGAAAATCTGTAATGAATGTGTAAGTAAAAAAAAAAAATATGTATTATTCTCAAGAAATTCTTTCATTCAAAACCGCCTTTCCACACGAAGCGCTGCCAGCCGCTCGATCAAACCCTTTACGGTTCAGAGAACCTCGTTTAACAAACAGTGATCCCCACGGCCACATTAATCTGTGTTGAGTACTGCGATATGGTAATTAGTTTTGTAAGTTATAAGAGCGAGGACGAGGCGGCGGTGCCGCAATAGGGCATGAGATCACACACACACACACACACACACACACGACAGGGCGTCCTCCGATAGCTCCACTGGAGGAGGAGGAGGCTCGAGTGCCTCCGGCAGGATAACAGGCGTGAGGTACTGTGATACCGACGGGGAGACGACCGTGGTAAGGTTCCGTCATCCACGGGTCAGAGCAGCGAGCTGGACGGATGATGCTGGGAAGGGATGGAAGAGTGGGAGAGGGAGGGGGAAGGGAAGGTTTAGAGAGAGAGAGAGAGAGAGAGAGAGAGAGAGAGAGAGAGAGAGAGAGAGAGAGAGAGAGAGAGAGAGAG
>JAYMFT010018501.1:0-16540 GCA_038088735.1 Panulirus argus
ATTTCAATTAGGGCCCGGCCTTGATGTGGACTTTTGTCCGTGACTGGAGCCTTCACCATAAAAAAAAAAAAAAAAAATCACAGCTTCATAACTCAGTTCTACCATCATTCATCCGTTGGTACACTATTGATGTACTTCATAACGTCTTCTCAGATACGTTTCATGTTTTGTCCTTTGGTTCTTCTAACCTTGCAACTTTCGAAGAGCTGTTTACTGTCTACGTCATCAAGCTGGTTTAAAAATTTAAACGTAGTGTTGTGGTTAGGTCGTCCCTTGTTCTTCTCTCTTCCATGATGGGCAGTTTTTTAAGCCTCCAGCCTTTCTTTACAATCCATCTCTCATAATTTTGGTACCATCTTTGTTTTCCTCCTATGGACGATTTGCATTATTTATTTGTAGTTTGAATGAGGTGACTAAACCAAATAAGCGTATTCTGGTTTTGGCCTAATGTAGGAGGTGAACAGCTTGCTGTCTGTTTCTTTACCCATATACTTGAACTCAAATATTTTCAACCAGATTTCTTGTCTCCGTAATTGTTCTCTTAAGATGTTACTCAAGGCGACATATTGGCGATGATGTCGACTCCCAAGCCTGACATACACACACACACACACACACACACACACACACACACACACGCAGCTCTTTTCCTCTTGGTTGATATTTATATCGAGGCTTCTTTCGCCGAGTCGCTTCGTTAATGTGTATTTTGTACTGGTTGAATCTCATCGTATCACACCAACTTCGAAGCTTGTTTGAGTTTCTGTGTAGTAAGTTGATGCGATTCTCCTGGCTTTTCTCACTCCCCTCATGACCTTGGCGTCACCCACAAACATATTCAGGTGGGAGTCCGACCCTTCTAGCAAGTCATTCACATAGATCAAGAAGAGCAGTGTCCCTGGACAGAACCCCGCTGGGCTCAGCTCGGGCTGGTGGGGTACAAGACCCACCAAGACTTTACCGGGTATTCACACCGCTGGTGACCTTAGCACCTTTCGAGAAGGTTCCTGTGGCATGCGTTCTTTGCGTCCTTCCCCTGAGATGATAATCCGTCGGACGAAGGAGTCTCCCTATTATTTCTGCCTGGAGATCCAGCCTCCCTGCCAGTTTCCTGTGTGTAACAGTGGCAGCCAAGATAGAGCCAGTCCACTCAGCCTTCTCATTTGTTACACATATCTTCCTTTCCCTTAAACCTTCTTGTCTGTCACTACGAAAGTCCTCTGTCCCCGACAGACCACACTTGTCAGGGAGGACGGTGTGTAGGTTGGCGTCCTGTTTATAATTAAGTATATTGAATTACCTATCTATACGGGAGTTCTACACTCGTGAGGCCTCATCTCTTGAACGTTCTCTATACTGTCACACAAGGTTTTTAAACTTTTGTAAGCTGTCCGCAAATACTGTATTGTCATTCAGTTTATTCCATTCACCAAACACTCTCATACCAGACAAGTACTTATGTACATTCCTTACAAGCACATTCTCTGTTGTAATTTCATGTTATGGCTACTGGTTGGCCCGTCCCGACATCTTTCGAAGAAATGCGTATCATCTGCATCAAGCTGATTTAAAGACATAAGTGATCAGGTCACCCCTCACTCTTCTCTCTTCCACGATGAGCAAATTGAAGGCCTTTAGCCTTTCCCAGTAACGCGGTTGTCTTATTTCCAGTACCATTTCCATGCCCTCTGCAGGACCTTCTGTGTTAGCTCTCTCAGCTTCTCCGGGTGCGGTGACCAAATCTTGAAAGCGTAATCGAGTGTAAGCTTGATGCAGGATGTGAACAACTTGTTCAACATTCCCTAATCCATATACTTGAGTGATACTCTTATATTTGCCGGCAGACTGTTGGTTTCCTTTGTGGGAGTCTGACGACAGGTTAGGGGCGATTCCAGCAGCTCAGTTCCTCCTCGATAATATTCATATTGAAGCTTTCTTCCCGTGTGTGTGTGTGCGCGTGTGTGTGTGTGTGTAGTCGGGGAGGGGGGGTAGGAGTGTGGAGGGTTTATACATGTTCTCAGTTCTACGTTGGTGTCAGATCATTACTTACGCGCAGTTGTTAGGCTTACCGCATGATGTTGTCTTGTGGCCACCTGTCGTAGTCTGGATGATGTTGCTTGTTGGGTTATACTTTTTTGGGGGGATGGAGGGGGGGGGGTCAGAGTGTAAGTATACTGGTGGGGTCACTGTGGGAGTATACTCAGGGGGGGGAATTCAGAGAGTAAATATATTGGTTTTGTAACGTATGTTTAAAAAGCTCGTTTTTACTGGCGTTGTTGACCATTGTGAGGAGCGTTTTCTTGTGTCTTGCTTAACTATCATTTAAGCAGTCAGTGTAAAAAGAAGTGGGTCATGGATCTCGCTCTTAACCCCAGAGGAAGGGACAGGTGGGAATGCTTGGCTGGTTGCACTGTGGTTCTTCAATCAGGGACGAGATGAAATGTGAGCCGCCGTCCGTGGTGTGTGTTACAGTAGATCTGTTAGTGGTGGCTGGCTGCACCGGCCACGGGTCCCACACCCGCTACTGCTGGCTGACCGACCCGCCAACCCGCCAACTTGAATCACATGAGTATTTCGGTCCTCCCGATCCAGAGAGAGAGAGTGTGTGTGTGTGTGTGTATTTTTCCATTAATATACCTTAAGAGCCGTCAGAGGCTGGAGGTCGGTGAGAATCTGGTGCTCCGTTCTGAGATGGTTGGATGAGGAGTTGTTGTGGAAACTGATACGGTGGTGCAGATGATGGCTGTCGTCGTCGTCGGGAATTAATGTCGGGTGTGGATGTAGAGACAGGAAGAAGCAGAGTGGCCTGGTGATGGACAGACAGATATTCTCGTCTGATGCCGACTAGCAGACGCTCCGGCCTGAAGAGAGTGTTGCGGTTGTTGGTTGGTGCAGGCGATTAGAGGCGGGGACCAGACGCGCATGCAGACGAGTATTCAAGGGTGAGGCAATCAAGCAGATAATTCGGCTGGGGAGATATGAAAGCAAGCAAGCAAGCAGACGTTCATATATAATGTTGATAAGGATATGATCAAGCAGGCAGGTGTTCGTTGGCGGGGAGAATTATTCAAAGCAGACACAGACGCAGTTTGGTAAGGAAGGTGGGTATGCCAGCAAGCACTCAGGCAGGCAGGCAAGCAGGGATATGAGTAATTAGGGAGTCCAGAAGGCATGTATGCGGGCTTGGAGAAGGAAAGCCTGGCAGCACTCAATAGTGGGTGTAGAAAAACAGGTACAGGCAGTAGAGGCAAACAAAGAGATGGACAAGTAGGCAGGCAGCATAGCTATACACAACAAGCAAGCTGGAAATAGGCGGATGAACAAGTAGGTTAGTAAACAGCCTTGTCTACGTGTAGAAGTAGACTAGTGATCACGCATGCCGACATTGTACCTGTAACTTGACAAACAAGGCAACAGGTAGGCAAACAGTTAAGTAAATGGTTGTTGTAAACAGGCTGGTAGGGTTGAGGAGGGTAGTTAGACAGACATTTACCCGACAGAAGGACACGAAAGCAAACTGGAGTCCATGTAGACTGACTTGGAAGCATTGCCAAACAAGCAAAAGATTGTAAATTAGCAGGCAAACAAGGAAGACAAATATGAAGACGGTCTGGAGGAAGAGAAAAACAGTTAGGTACACAAATAAGCTAAAAAAGTCCGTTGTCCTCAAGTAGACAAGTAGACAAGATAACAGACAAACAGTTAGCCAGACGGATAGAAAGACAAGCAGAAAACAGGCAGGTTTGCACAGACGAGCAGTGCAGACAAAAGAAGCAGCAGTGTGGCAAACAAACCATCAAGCAAGCAGACAAGGGTGAGGTTGAAGGGTTGGAGAGAGACAGAGAGAGAGAGAGAGAGAGAAATAAAGAGAAAGGATTTTATTGTGGTTAGTGTGAGATGCGGCCAATGCCGCAGCGGTTCGCCTGGACCCCGACACGAGAGGTTCTTGGTTCACTTGATATCCACGGCGGTTCATCTGGGTTCGCTCACTCTCATCGCGACTTCATTGAGTTGCATTCAGGAGTGATTCTTCCGCTTTCATTTGATTGGGGTTCGTTTTAGGGCTTGCTCGGAACCCCAGTTCGTTTATTCAATACGTTTGTCTTATTTCGCCTAGTCATGTTTTGTCCGGCTTCGCTCGCTATTGTTTCGCACGGCTTCGTTCCCTGGTGAGCCATCCATCTTGGTTCAGTAGAGATTCGTTGAATTTCATCGGTGCCTTCGGTTTCGTTCGGGATCCAAATACCCTCGGCTTCGTCCGGTCTCTGAGTGGTTCGTCCAGCTGCTTCGAACGAGTGGATCGTCTGGGTTTCGTTTACTTGTTCGGTCTGGTGCCAAGAGAAGAGGTTCACGTGGGTTCGATTTGGTTCCAAGAGAACAGTTTCATAGGGGTTCGATATAGATCCAAGTGAACAGGTTCGCATTTTTGCAGTCTAGTTCCAAGACATGTTAACAGGAGTTCGATCATTTCAAGAGAACGGCTCAAAGGGATTCGGTCTGGTTCCAAAAGAATGGGTTTATAGTGGTTCGGTCAGAGTTCCATGAGAACAGGTTCACAGGGGTTGGGTCTGGTTCCAGAAGAACGGGTTCACAGTGGTTCGGTGTGGTAAGAAGAGAACAAGTTCACAAGGATTCGATCTGGTCCTTCGGATATAAAGGTTCGTTCGCCGTAGGGATGTTGGCCCGAGGATGATTTTAATACATACAGAAGATTTAATAAGAGGAAGACGATCGTGCGTTTAGATGCTAAATGATGCATGCTTGTACAGATGGTGCAGGGGTGTGGGCAAGCCGGTAGGGCCTCTGCCCACAGATGGCATCAGGAATAAGCTGGTTTGGGTCATTGTCCTGTGTCCCTGGGATCATGAGCGGCAGATGGTCAGGTTTATCTGTAAGAGTCAGGCGGACTTACCAGCTGGATGGATGGAGAGACAGACTCCGTTGGGGAAGCACATCTCTTTATGCGTTGCTGAATTGTACTTTGTTAAAAGGTATGGTGGAATTGTGACTCCCTTTGTGTGTGATTAGATTGGGTCGAGGTTGTGAGGGCTGTGTTTGTTCATGTGTGGGTAGACTTGTTAAAGAGGACTAGGGTGGGAGTTTTTCATTTTCAGGCAGATGTTTTGGGTGTCAGACAGGTGTTTGAGGAATGTGGAACAGATGTGTGTGTGTGTGTGTGGGATGGGGGGCACGTACGTGTTAGGTAAGAGTCGAAGCAGTTGTGGAACATGTGTGAAGTGGATTGATAGAGATGTTTAACGATGTTTAGTGGTTACCTGCAGGAAGGGGTTATGCCGGGTGTATGTGGGGTATAGATGTGACTTGTGAGGCAGATGTGTGTCGGGTATGAAGCAGTGTGTTCCCTCCATGTAGGAAACTTTCGTAATGGCATAGGTATGGTAACTTTTTTAAACTTGTAGATTTCTGTGTCTGTGTACTCTCTCTCTCTCTCTCTCTCTCTCTCTCTCTCTCTCTCTCTCTCTCTCTCTCTCTCAGTTGAGCCGTTACCTCCGCCCGTGTCGGAGGCGGTAGCGGCTCCCGACGGACGGACCGGTAATCGGCTTCGGCCCACGGAGCAGGAAATTCCCGACTGGTGATAAAAATCAATGAGAAGAATTAATCAGGAGTCTTAGAGCTAGCCAAATGGCTCTCTCTCTCTCTCTCTCTCTCTCTCTCTCTCTCTCATTCAGACCGTCCTGTTATCTAGCTAGACGTTCTTTTCGTGCTAGCTGAGGACACGACAGGTGACCTTTGGCATGACCCATGAGGTGTCAGGTCAAAGGTTGAAGACCCTTGAGGTGTCAGGTCAGAGGTCACGCCAGGGGTTGTACCGTCGTGCCGCAAGGGGTCGTTAACCATGAACTGAATCCATGTCGGCCTTTCATTCGTACTGGCTGTGTATTCATACCGAGTCTTAATGAACTGTTGTGTATGTCGCTGAAGGGGTGATTAGTTAGCTCCCCATGATTCCGTCACCACCAGTGTTATCACCCATCTTGTAGAGATGCATGGCTCCCCATGATTCCAACACCCCCACCCGTACTGTTATCACCCATCTTCTATTTTTTATACTAAATTGATCGACGTAACTATCATAAAGCGAACCCTTTTATGAGCTGGAGCCAGAAGGAAAGGTAGAGTATTACAGGCCTCTCTCTGTGCGAGGGTTGGGCTGGGTTTTATCTTTAGTGCGTTGCGAGAGTGTATTAAAGTCTTGTGTGTGGAGAGAATAGGTATAAGCTGTTTGGATAGTCACCTGGTGTATTGAGAGTGTTGGACACACAGCCTGAGGTGTATTGTAGTTGATGTGGTGGTGGTGTAAAGGACGAGGGTGTACATAGCTGCCGTGGTTGTACCTGAAAGCCGAAAGTGTGATTTAAGGTTTAGAAGTTTAGCTGAGAATGTTGGGTGTAGTTAAGAGGCAGAGGTGGTTGTAGGCTTTAGTGTTGCTGGAGACCAGAGGTGTGGTTGGGGTGCCGTTAGTGATGTTAAGAGACCAGAAGGGTTGGTAGAGGCCAGAAATATAAGTATTTTGAAAGAATTTGATGATAGAGAATTTAAACAATAATGCATGGTAAGTTAAAAGGTGGGTCTGGAGCACCTGGCCAGGTCTTGGCCATCCTGGGCCTGGTGATGGCTGTGGAACACCTAGCTGAGTCTTGGCCACCCATAAGCAGGCGGTGGGTGTGGAGCACCTGGGTGGGTCTGGTCCAGGCGGTGGGTGTGGGCCTTGCCCTGGCAGGATGTACGTGTGGCCGGCGGGGATGTGAAGTGCTCCTCATGCACCAACTGTCGCGTCTGGTGGCCGCCTCTGGTCCCAGACTCACCAGGCAGGTGGAACCGCTCTCTCAAGCAGGTCCTCTTGTCTCTGTTTGGGCCTTAATGATGGCCATTTTAGTCTTGATGATTTACAGCGTTTGGAGAATACTGTGGAAAACCTGTTGATGTGGTGGCCTCCTAGGGGGACCTGGCCCACCCCTGAAACACGACGTTACGACCCTTGGGCCCGAGAGGGTACCATCCTTCAGCACGGCGGTACGACCCTTGAGTGTGGTGGCAGGTCTGAGGCCTGGTTATCGTGCGTAAAGGTCGCACCGCAAGGGTCGTGCGTCGGTTTCCGTTGGTTAATGTTACTATGCATCACATATCAAGCTGGAAAATCGTACGTAGATATTATTCCTATATTGTCCGCAGTCGATGGAGCATTTGCGAAGTTACCAGCAAAGAATGGTGAAAAAGAGAAGTTTTTAAACTTTACGCTCGTGTGGATGAATTATTCAACTATTTCTGACTGCTAAATGTCACAGGGAAGAAAAGTTGTAAAACCTAATGTTTGTGTGGATGTAACGAAGTTGAGAAGAGAGGAGAGATAGGTAGTATTTTGAGGAAAGGAACCAGAATGTTCTGGCTCTTGAGTGGAATGGAGCACAAGGTAGAGGGAAAGATTGGTTTGGAAATGTGTTGGGAGTAAAGTCAGGGGCTGGTGTAAGGGCAAGAGGTAAGGGAGGGGTAGCACTATTGCTCATGGAAGAGGATTTTCTTCTTTTTTTTTTTTTTTTTTTTTTTGCTTTACGAGCGGGATAAACAATCTGCAATTACATTTTCCTTACCAGCAACATGATGGATTTCTAGGTTATATTCCTGAAGGAACAGAGTCCATCTAGTTAACCTTTGATTTTTATTCGGAAACTTATTGACATATTCAGCGTATTGGTTTTCATTAAGCACAATAATAAGATTGCCTGAAGGGCACAAGTATACATGAAAGTGCTGTAATGCAAGTATCAAAGACAAAAGTTCCTTCTTAATGGTGGAATAATTCTTTTGGGCTTGATAAAATTTCTAACTAAAGTAGCTTACTGGATGGTCAATCTTCTCTTCGTCCTCTTGCAACAAGACAACACAAGCTCCCACATCACAAGCATATGCAGCTAACTTAGAAGGTTTGTTAAAATCAGAAGCCTGTAAATTAGTGCTGCTACAGAGTATGTGTCTTAACTGATGGAAGGCTGTTCACACTGCTCGTTCCAGATATATTTTACATCTTTCTTCAACAATTCTGTGATGGGAGCTGCAACAGAGGTAATGTTAACAATAATCATCCTGTAGTATCCCACCATACCCAAAAAACGTCTGAGTTCTTTTCTACATCGAGGGGCACCTATCTGGGATAAAGCCTGGACCTTTACGGTTCGAGGAGATAATTCACCTTATCCGATCACATAGCCTAAATGCTGCACCTTAGCTTTTACAAATTCACATATGTCCCAGTTGAAAACAAGGTTAGCTTTACCCAAGATTGTCTAAAGGTCATCAAGTCTTCGTATATCTTCGTCCCAACTCTGGCTGTGTGTTACAATATGGTCCAAGTACACTACACAGCCAGGCAAATCTCTGATGAGAATGTCCATAAGTTGCTGAAATGTGACCCCTAGCACCGGGCATTTTTCATGCCAAAAGGCATAGGTACTCTTTCTTGAGGTCGACTTTTGTCAGATAGCGAACACCGCCAACATGATCTACATAAGCTTCCACGCGTGGCAGGGAGTAACTGTCGGTCCTCGCCACCTCGTTAACTCGGCGGTAGTCAATACAGAACCGATAGGTCCCGTCACGGGCGAGCTCCTTTCCGACTGACACGGCTCAATCTGATCGTATTCCAGTATGTAGTCTAGCTCCTTCTGAAGGATGGTGGCCCGTTGTGGACTTACCCGGTAAGGAGCTTGCTTAACAGGCCGAGCATCTCCTACGTCTACATCATGGCTTGTCGGTGAGGTCTGTCCAGGGGCGCTTCAGAAAACCTCTGGTTGTTTTGACAGCAGGGCAGATACCTCCACCCGTTGCTCCTCCGTCAGGTGCGAGAGCATCGCCTCCTTTTCTTTGTCCACGCCGCCGCCAGGCCCACAGGTCTCAAGGACACCCGTATCTGGATCGTCTTCCTCGTCACACACAGCTCCGGTGGGAAGTTCTATCAGGAAGAATAGTACACTCTGCTTGACAAGGATAGAATCACGATTAAAATAGGGTTTAAACATGTTGATATGGCATAATCTCTCTCCTCTGCGCCTGTCAGGAGTCGAGACAAGTCAATTCAAGTCTCCTACCCTGTTAATCATGGTGTATGGACCCTGAAAACGGGCTGCCAGTGGTTGTTCTGGTTGGGGTAATAGAAGCAACACCTCATCACCCGTCTCAAAACTTCTCAATCGAGAGCGTTTGTCATACCAGCTCTTCATTTGTGCCTGGGTCTCTGTTAGATTCTTCCGAGCTGCTTTCCAACATTTCTTTAGTCTCTCTTTTAGCTCACTGACGGAGTTCAGCAGTCCAACATTTTCGCTCTTGTTCAGCCATACATCTTTCAATAACTTAAGAGGCCCTCAGACCTCATGGGCAAACATCAGCTCGAAGGGGGGGAAGACCCTAGAGACTCATTCGGCACTTCTCTGGTTGCAAACAAGAGGAAGAGCAGTCCCCTATCCCAATCTTTAGTGTCGTTGCCACAATTTTTCTTCAGCATGGACTTTAGCGTGGAGTGGTAACGTTCCAGGGCGCCTTGAATCTGAGGGTGGTAAGCGGTAGAAGTAATTTTACCGACACCCAGCTCTCAGAGTTTGTTGAAATGTCCTGGACATAAGATTGGACCCCTGATCAGATTGCACTTCTCTAGGTAGTTAGGGCTTTGTGAAGAAGCTGAGCAATTCCCAGACACCAGCTTTTGCTGTCATCCTTCTCAATGGTATCGCTTCGGGATATCTCGTGGCCATATCAATAACACTCAAAATGTAACAGTTGCCATATGAAATTTTTGGCAAGGGGCCCACAATGTCGACTATAACACGGTCAAACGGAGCTTCAAATGGGGGAAGAGGAACTAAGGGAGCAGCCTCAAGCATTTGATTAGGCTTCCCCATCACTTGATATGTATGACACGTCTTTACATATTGAGCGACATCCCGGCGGACACCAGGCCAATACATATTCCGCCACACCCTGTCAAGGGTTTTTCTCACCCTTAAGTGACCTGCGAAGCTCGAGTCATGTGCAAGCTTCAAAATCTCCCTTCTGTAGGGACGTGACACCACGACCTGGTGGACTACTTGCCACTCCTTGTCTCCCCCACCCCCCCATTAGAGGACACAGGACACCACTTCCTCAATAGCAACCCGTCCCGAATATAATAACCGTCAGCAGAGTCTTCAGGCGACTCAAATAGTTTCTTGAATTCTTGTTCTTTCCTCTATAATCTCTTCATATTCTATCGAGACAAATCCTCGGCCTCGCCCATTAATCCTTGTTCGGATTCCAAACCAGCAAAAAAGGTATCACACAGATCAATGTCAGCGGTTTCTATCTGAGAGGAAGCCCCCGTCCCAGCTTCTGTCTCCTCAGGCACACGGCCTGTCTTACTAGCTGGCATGGACCATGTGACAGCGCACACTGGAAATAGTTCTGTTACCTCTTCTTCAAGTTGCTTTGTCTCCGTGGACTCCACCGGGTTCTCAGACAAGACCGGCACTGGACTCCTTTTCCCTCCCACTAGGTCATTGCCCAAGAAAAAGTCCAGTCCTGAGACGGGCAACCTGTCCACAATCCCCACAAGAGCAGGTACCGTGAAGAGGTCCGTTTCCACACACACATCAGCGAGGGGAGCTGCCATGAGATTCCACAGCCCGTCCAGCAAGACTTGTTTCCCAGATTCTCCCAGAAGCACTAAATCCTTCAACATCAGGGACTGCAGCGCACCAGAATCACGAAGTACCGTAACTTCTCTTCTTACTCCACAGCTACTGAAATAACCCTTAGACAGGAACGCATCGTACTTCCCCCTAACCGAGTCCTTGACTACAGCTTGATTGTCACTTTTCCAGTTCCGCATGTTACTGAGAGCAGAGTTAGCCACCATTACATCATCAGATGGCTCCAAGGTTGAGACAAGATTGACCGGCCTACTCTTTGTAGTGTCCCTGGATTGCTTCATCCTGCCATAGCAATCCCTCACTTGGTGTCCAAACTTGCGACGGTGATAAGACGCCTTAAAACTCTCGGAGTAGTTTCTCTTACTCCTAGGAGCCCTCTGCAAGGAGGCAGATTCAGGGTGGGTTGCATCATGATTGGATTTTCCCTTGCCAACAAAGCCTTTTGAACCTTTATTGATACCAAGTTTGTGGTTTATCGAGTACTGATCACTGAGTATGCCAACCCTATCAACAGACTTCACCTCTTTGTCATTTAGATAATTCACCACTTAAGGGGCCACATTGTTCTTACATTGCTCGAGTATCATTAATTGTTGCACTTCCTCCAACTCACAAACTCGTTCGGCACGCATCCACTGCATGAATAAACCGTTCAGTTCACGAAAATGCTCTGTATAAGTCTGGCCAGGTGTAATACAATTAGTCTTAAACTTGTCTCTGTGAGCGTCTGGCGTTAACTCATAAGCTTTCAGCACAACCTCCTTTACCACTTCATAATCAGTACACTGGTCACTAGATAACGCGGGATATATGGTCTGAGCTTTACCACTTAGAAAAAGTTGTAATAAGATCGACCAAGACGTCTTAAGCCAAGAGAGCTGATTAGCCACATTCTCAAACGTACGGAAAAATTTAGCTACATCATCTTCACAAAACTTTGGTACAAAACTTGCGTTGTGGATATGTGAAAACACATATATACATAACTATGTCTGCCATGGCTGTACGGGCGAACGCAAGGGCACTACAGCCCTCTTGTGGCGTAAATGAGAGTGAGTCAGAGTGCGTGCGAGTGCTGCTCTCTAGAGGTGTTAGTGTGAGTTACTATTATTGTCAGTTGCTTGTCTGAGTGGTGAGGTGTGTTTGACGTGGCATGAGGAGTCATGTTAGAGCGTTACACTTTGACGTGTCAGAGTGTATCCTGCACCAGCACCGTACAGTGTTTATGCTGCATCAGCGTCGTACAGTGTGTATCCTGCACCAGCGCCGTACAGTGTGTACCCTGCACCAGCGCCGTACAGTGTGTATCTTGCACCAGCACTGTACAGATTGTATCCTGCACCAGCGCCGTACAGTGTGTACCCTGCACCAGCGCCGTACAGTGCGTATCCTGCACCAGCGCCGTACAGTGTGTACCCTGCACCAGCGCCGTACAGTGCGTATCCTGCACCAGTGCCGTACAGTGTGTATCCTGCACCAGCGCCGTACAATGTGTATCTTGCATCAGCACTGTACAGAGTGTATCCTGCACCAGCACTGTACAGATTGTATCGTGCACCAGCATTGTAAAGACCACCCCGGTAATTGTGCCTTTCAAGCCTGTGTTCCTTCAAGCCATCTGTACTTTTAATTAACCTAGTGTGTGTGCAACCTACGGTTATCATTAACCCTCAACAGGACAACGTGAGTTCCCTGTCAACATGGAGCAGAGGGTTTGCACACTGGGTTACAGTGGTTTGAAGCCGGTCGGACCCAACGACGCCATCTTCTCTGCGGCCCCGGGTTTACCCGCTACAGTGCAACGCGGACAGTCAAGTACGTTGTTCATGACTCAGCGCAGAGTGTGCAGTGCAGTGTTCAGTGTTCTAGTGTTCGTTCTCCCACAGTTTTTCATTCCCGAGTTGGTTATACACCGACAACGCGGAAAACTTGCCCTTCCATGACGAGTCCTACGACGCTCCACAAGCCCAGGTCCTGCGCACTGAGTATGACAACTCCACAAGCCCCCCACCAACAGCGGGCCAAAGACCCCATAAGCCCCGCACCACTCACCCGGGCCACCTACGCTCTCTGCTCACTCTACCAGTCAGCAACCTCTAAGCGCTGATCTCTTCCACATAATCCGGTATTTCGAGGTGACCAGACTTGCTGCGGAGTTAAAAGCTGAGGAGACCAGACTTACTGCGGAGTTGAAAGCCAAGGAGAGACAACGCCAAGAAAGGCAAGAGTTCATGATGCACCTGCCCAACCTGCGTACCCAGTTCAAGCTCATTCTACGACCGGCCTGGACCCAACCGCTACCCCTTTCATGCCCCCTTCGCACCCAGCGGCGTGTTCAGCCCCTACCACCGGGATTTCTTCGACTTCTACGACATCTTCGCCTACTACATCGTCGATTACGACGTCTACGTTGCCTACAGCCCATCCGGCGCCGCCCCAGGCACCATCCACGCCTTTTGCGAGTAAACCCATGACTTACAACCCTCCAGCACTCCAAGCTGACGCCAGTTACCAGGTTTTTAGGCAGTGGCGAAGCCGTTGGGGGGACTTCACGATGATCAACCTCTCTAAGATTTCACAAGAGAAGCAACTTATTCAGCTTCGGATGTCAATATCCCTAGAGGTACAAAAGATCCTTGAACACACCTTGGGCATTCCTCCTGATACTGCTCTTTCTATTGACGCAGTTCTCGACG
The DNA here is from genome assembly GCA_038088735.1 of Panulirus argus. Classification (NCBI taxonomy): domain Eukaryota; kingdom Metazoa; phylum Arthropoda; class Malacostraca; order Decapoda; family Palinuridae; genus Panulirus; species Panulirus argus. The sequence continues at coordinate 13,394 of JAYMFT010018501.1, forward strand.
CCCTCCAAGACTTCTTCAAAAGTCAACGCAACGAGGCATTACGACGTCGAGCACTTCTTTGCTGCCGTCAAGCAGAGGGGGAAGACTTCGGGAATTTTTATGTGAGACTCAAGAGCTATGCTGAGGAGGTTGACCTTTGTCTAGGCCACCCTGTTAGGTGCGCCGAAACCCAACTGAAAATGGTCATCCTTATGGGCGTCCGGGACGTGGAACTTGTCCAGAAGTTAATTTCCCTCGACACCGGCGCTTCTCTGCAAGACGTTGTCAACTGCTGCAGATCCTAAGAAACCACTCGGACCACAGCATCAGCGATTCACGCCTCACCTAGCCAGATGTGTGCGGTTTCCTCCTACAAGAAGAAGACACGTCGGGCAAAAACCAAGAGAACACCAACTTCACGTCAAGACGGAAACTCTACATCACAGTAGTCTTCAGGCCAGCCTTGTCCCTACTGTGGCCGCACACATTGCTCATCCAGAGGCCCTGCCAGTATAGCTACTTGTTCAAACTGCGGGCGCAAGGGTCATTGAGCCAAGACAGAGAAGCGCCCTGCCAAAAACAGCCCAGTGCAGGCACTGCAAGAAGACGGGTCACTACGACAATTGCTGCTGCTCCAAGACTTCTGCTACGCCAGCGTCGACCTCACATACAAGCGCAGTCAAAGCCTGCCTTCGTGTGGCCGACGTCTTGCCTCCAGATTCCAGCTCTCCTAGCCCATCTGCGTCTACGTCGTTCACGGTAACAGGTCCTCCCAGTTACACATGTTACCGGACACAGGTGTGGATGTCATCGTCATCGGAGAACAACATCTCACCGCCCTAGCCATACCGAGGAGCAATCTCAAGAGTGTACCCTCCACCGCTACCCGTACAGCTGACGGCTCGGAGATATCACCTGCCATTGGGTGTTTCACGGCGACTTTGAGGCTTGGCAAACAGTCTTGTAAAGCCAAGATTCAAGTTCACAAGGATATCCCGAAGCCTCTCCTGTCCTACAGCCACTGCAGGGCGTTGGCCATCATCCCTCAAGAGTTTCCCAAGCCCATCGGGCACGTGCAGTACGTCAACCGCTGCACCCAGCTGCCAAACTCTGCCACCAAGTCTCCAGCAGCTGCCAAGTACTACTTCCTCAAGAAGTTTAGTGACGTCCTGATGTCCAAGGAGGACCTCAAGAATGCCCCCCTGAAGGCCATGACGGGTCCGCCCATGCGAATCCACCTGAGGGAAGGCGCGGTCCCCTTTGCTGTACACACCCCTCCTCGCATTCCAGCAGCAAGTCAAGGACGAACTCCAATCACTAGTCCGCCAAGACATCATTAAGCCCGCCGGAGACAAACCTTCCAAATGGTGTCACCCGTTAGTCGTGGTCCCGAAGGACATTGGTGTGAGGCTCACTGTCGACCTCACGAAGCTGAACGGTCAAGTTGCACGCCCCACACACCCCGCCCCTTCGCACGTCGACGCCGTTTGCAGTGTCAGCCCCTCATCCCGCTTCTTCACCACCATGGACGCCCTTCACGGCTACTGACAGCTCGAATTAGCGGGGGAGGACCAGTACCTAACCACCTTCATAACCCATTACGGATGCTTCATGCACTGCCGTAGCCCCATGAGATTCTTTGCCACGGGTGATGAGTATTGCCTTTGTGGTGACATGGCACTCCAGAATGTTGAAAACTGCGTCAAGGTCAACGACGACGTTCTTCTCTACGATGAGGACCTGCCCACTCACCTCCAGCGGATCCACCAGACCCTTACCAGATGCCGTGAGTTCGGAATCAACATGAACACGGACAAATTCTACGTGGTAGAACCCTCAGTTCACTTCTGTGGGTACAATATTTCCTCTACAGGCATCTCAGCTGACGAGAGCCGAGTCAGTGCCATCCAGGACTTCCCTACACCTGCCAACATCACTGACCTCCGCTCCTTCATGGGCCTCGTAAACCAGCTCTCGGACTTGTCACCCGACATCGCAGCTGCCGCCCAGCTCCTTCGTCCCCTACTCAGCCCGAAACGCTCCTTCATCTGGACTCCGGATCATGATAAGGCCTTCTGTCATGTCAAGAGCTTGCTGCTCCAGCCTCCCGTCTTGGCACACTTCAACCCCGCCTTCCCAGTGTTCCTCCAGACGGATGCCTCACTACTCGACGGCATAGGATACGCCCTTCTACAAGACCATGGCCAAGGCAGGACCTGTCTGGTTCAGTGTGGCTCTCGTTTTCTTACAGATGCAGAAACGCGCTACGCCAAGATTGAATTGGAGCTCCTCGCCGCTGTATGGGCCATGTCTAAATGTAGGCACTACCTGGTTGACCTACCTTCCTTCACTTTCATGACGGATCATCGCCCCTTGATCCCCATTCTCAACAGTTACATCCTCGACGCGATGGAAAATCCACGACTTCAACGCCTCAAAGAGAAAGTCTCACAGTACGTCTTCACAGCTGTCTGGCGGCCCGGCAAGGATCTCTCAATTCCTGACACCCTCTCGCGCGCCCCAGTGGGCCGTTCCCGCACCTGAAGACGAGACTTTGTGTACGGAAGTAGCTACACACCTGAGGAGCATCGTCAACACCATCGTCACCGAGGATTCTTCAGAGTCAACGTACCAAGACGCCGACCGGAACATTCAAGACCTTCGAGACGCCGCCCGGATCGACCCGGACTACACACGCCTCTTCGACTGCGTCACATCAGGATTCCCATCACATTGGTATGCGCTACAAACTTCCCTACTGCGACAACATCTACGCAGATGGAGAACTGGTCCTTTATAACCAACGCATAGTCGTCCCCAACGCCCTCCGACGCCGCACTCTAGCTCGACTCCACGACAATCACCGCGGTGCGGAAGCGACAATTCGCAGGGCGCGTCAAACTATCTTCTGGCCTGGCATAGAAGAGGACATCAGGAGCACCGTCCAAGCCTGCGAACCGTGCCAGACTCTTCAACCCAGCCAGCAACAGGAACCGCTTCTGTCGGACGATGTCCCCTCCAGACTTTTCGAGTCAGTCTCCGCAGACTTCTTCACCGTCGCCGGAAACGCCTTCCTCATCATTGCGGACCGACTGTCTGGATGGCCCTCCATCGTCCCCTGTGGGACCGACACATCTACATCTCGCACAGTCAGGATGTTCTGTCGCT
>JAYMFT010018512.1:0-16540 GCA_038088735.1 Panulirus argus
AAGTATTTGTACATGTGTAGGTGTGTGTGTGTGTGTGTATGTGTGTGTGTGTGTGTGTGTGTGTGTGTGTTCGTGCGTGTGTGTGTGTGTATGTGTGTGTGTGTGTGTGTAATTAGAACTGATCATGTGTACTGTACAGAGAGAGTTATACATTCGTGGGGCCCCATCTCTTGAAACATGTCTACTATCATACTAATATATTTCACTAATATATTTCTGTGTTGTCCTCATTCACAATTTCATCATTCATCTTATCCTGTTCATCTACCACTCTTATCTTTTCTAACAAGTTTCTCCTTTTACTTCATGTGAAGGCTTTTGGTTGTTCTGTATCTGCATCTTTAGAGGAACTGTTCGCAATTAACTATTAAACTGCCTGATGAAATCAAAGGCTGTGATCAGGTCACCCCTTATCTCTCCTATGATGGATAGATTCAAGGCCTTTAGCCCTTCTCTGTGAATCGGTTCTCTTAATTCTGGTACCATCTCTATTGCCCTCTACGGTCCCCTCTATTTGATCTTCGTGCTTCTTTAAGTGCGAGTACCAAACCTGAGAGGATTCCTTAGCCTACCGTAAGACGAGAACAGCTTCCTGAATATTTTTTTATCCTTATATTTGAAAGCTATTCTAATATTTGCCAGCAAACAGTTTTGTCTCCTTTACTAATGTAAGAAAAAAATCTACCAAGTTGGGGCTCTGGCCACAGTTTGGAGAACGATGTCTATTCTCAGGTCCCTCTCACATGTAGATATCTGCAGCATATCTCCTGTTAGATAGTATTTATATGGAGGATTTGTTTCTCTGTATCCCATCCTCATTACCTTGCATCTACTGGGGTTGAATTTCATAAACTATGAGTATGACCAGCTTTGGAACTTGCCTAGATCTTCCTTACATTTTGCCTCCCTCATGACTTTGGCATCATCAGCGAACGTAGGAGTCCACCTCATACGGCAGGTCATTCACACAGATCAAGAAGAACAGCAGTGGTCCCAGAGCAGAACCTTGCGGCACGCCACTGGGTTATAACCTCAACCCATTTCGAAATCGTTCCCCTGACACTCCTGTTTCGTTCACCTCCAACAAGATCATCTCTTTCGTCGAAGTAATGCGCCCGTCTTATTCCTGCCTAATCATCCTGCATCTTTACCACCCTCCTATACGGTACCGTGTCAAATGCTTTCTGGCAGTTCAGATACAGATAATCCATCCAGCCTTCTCTTTCATCCTAAACGAAGCTCACTCTCTCATATAAAAGAATCTAAGAGGTTCGTTTACACATGATCTCCTTTCCCTGAAACCGTGTTATCTCCCACTTGGGCAGTTTTTTCCTCTTTAGGAAGTCATATTATGGCCTTCTGATCATCCCCTCCAGTATTTTACAGACCAGACTCATTAGGGAGATCGGTTTCTTGATCAGCAAATCCTCCTGAAGTTTCCTTAATGATAGGTATAACGTTTTGCCCTCTTATTACCTTCCCTTGGCATTGTACCTTTCTCCAGAGACATCCTAGACAACGCTTCAAGTGATCTGTAAAGGGTGTTTGTACACATCTTCAGTACACATTTTCATCAGGACTGTGAGGCTTTTATGTCAAAAATCCTTTTCTGTCCTGTCTATGCCTTCTCTTCAAAATATTTCAGTACTTTCTAAGACCTTTCCCCAGCTCCATCTCACTGTTCTAGGGGTTATGATATCTTCTACCGTGAAAACTCCTTTGAACATTTCCCTTTTATTCCTCACATATCTCTTTCATCATCCTCGACAGCTCTTCCCTCTGGACCCCATAACCTTATCACCAGCTCCTAAACTGACAATTCACTCGTGATGAACCTGTGGAAAAAGTTTTGAAATGTCTTCTTTTCAAAGTTTTTCCCTGATATTCTACCCCTCTCCTCACTCACTTATCCTGCGGTACTCATTCTTTCTAACAAAACCTTCAATTGCATTTATCTACAATTCGGGTACAGATCTTACTCGCCAGAGGTCGAACCAGCGGTCGGTCACTGATGAACTATGTACGGGGTTTAAAAGGACTGACCCGAGCAGAGGTCATCGTGTCGATACCACCACGCAACGATTTGTTGGACACGCCACACCGGACGGCAGGCGGCGGTGGTATACCCTAATGTATCGCAGTTATATCTCTGAGCCCAGAGACACATAACGTGCGAAGTGCATGGCATAATGTACAGCTTCTCCAAGGGAAGAGTTAGTGATGAGAGTTAGTAGTAGGAATGGCGAGGCGCAGGAGGGTCGGCTTTGTGAGCGTCTGTGAGACTGGTTTAGTCTGTGGTATGGTAGCGTGTCTGTGGGATGGTTTAGTCTGTTGCGTGTCACTGATTTAGCTCGTAACTCTCCAATCTGAGAAGTGACAGGAGAAGGACGTGGTCTCCACTCTGTCTAACTCAGTGGCGCCAGCTGCGACAGTCTGGCCCCTAGAAATATGTAACTCGTTGAGGATATTTTTGAACGGACAGTAATGAGTGGGCGAGACGAAGGCTAGTTCTGTAGTGGTCTGTATCACATAACAGGAGTTATGTGTAGGAGACGCGTATGTGTTCATAGTCCGAAGGGCAGAAGAGCCTGGGTCTTCAAGCGAAGGAGGAGTACTGTGCCACAGCATATTGCTTGGCGTATGTCGACGTACCTGAATTACTCATCTGATTTATTCATCGAGAAAAGAGAAGACCAGATGGTTGGAGGCAAATGCGCTTGATTACGATCGTTCTAAATTAAGTTTGAATTTGGCTGATGCTGTGTGTGGTACCGTGGAAGGTTGGTATAATCCAGGGTTTGGTGACCTCATGGAGAAATGTCTCTCCTCATCTGGATTTAGACGTCATGACGTGGTCATTGCCCACTTCCGTTCAATTCTCGTCTCCTCCCCTTTCTCTCCATATCTCTTCTTCTCCCCTTATCATGTAGTTTCCTTCTAATTATCCATGATTACCTCTCATGTATTCGTTGTTTCTCCACCCTTCTGTCTTATCTTTTTCCATCTCTCCCTTCTCTTATCCTTTACCGCTCCCTTCAAGGAGTCTTATGCTTTATCATTCTGTCTCCATTCATATATATCAGGAGAGTGAGATCGTATTACCTTGTCAAAGACTATCAGGTTTTCTGACTTTCCCACGTACTGTTTCTATTGTCTTCCGGCAGATAAGCTTGTCACATATCATCAGGTCTTGTTTTATCTGGAAAACCCACGTACTGATATAGTCCTCCAGCGGGAAACCACGTCACAGACCATCAGGTTATCTGTTAACTGGTTTCCTCATGTACTACTACTGTCCCCCAACAGATAACCTCGTCACAGACCATCAGGTCTTCCGTCATCTGGTTTTCCCATGTACTCCCACGCACTATTACTATCCTCAAGGAGATAACCCCATCACAAACCATCAGGTCTTCTGTTACCTGGCGTTCCCATGTACTCCCTTTGCCTCTCTCTCTTCCATTTTTCTAGCGACCCAACCCTCTCCCTTCTCTTCCTCCCTCCTCTCACAACTCTCACTACGTTTGTTCTACAACTTATCCATCTAGACCCACAATTGCCCAGGCAAGTCACGCCCGCTGCTGTCCGGGAGATCGATCCGGGGTCCCTAGGGTGCTCTTCTGGTGTGGAGCCACCTGCCCCACGCCCCACAGGCCGGTGGACATACTCTCCAGGTCGTCAGGACAGCCAGTACACACTGCAGGTCACCGCAGGTCACCTGAAATGAGCTGATGGATCAGTTGGATTAAGTAGGCGCCTGAGGTCGGCTTTTCTCCTCCATGTCAGCCAATATGGAACGGGCAAAAGTGTATCCCAGTCGAAGCCATGTTGGCTGAAAAGGTATAATGAGTTTATTAAAAATAAAAGAAGAATTACATAGGGGATTAATGCTAGTTCGTTATATGTCTGCAGACCCACCTCTTAAAACTGGTGAAGTTACAGGTTGGGGGAAAGAGGAAAAACAGATGAGAACTCAACAGTTTCGCCATCTGGGGAAAGAACGAGGTGCCATTGCTCTTAATCCTTGCGTAAATGTTTTTCACACAGAAACTATAGGAGGAAGCAGCCAGCTACGTGAAGCAAAGCAAGGTCTTGGAGGGGTGGGGCAGGGATGAGACACGCAGGCAATTTGCGCGGGCAGTAGCAAAAAAATAATACCAGTATAATAGAGAGAAAGAAGTAATAACACGACGGTCAGAAAGAGATGACTGAACAGACGTGTTAGCAAAGGGACGTTTACAAGCCGGGCAGCTCTTGACTCCATTCCGGCTGATGGAGAAGTGGAAGAAGAACCGCTCTAGATATGCGAGCAGTACTCCATACCATAATTACAATTAGTTGTTCAGAAGAATGAAATAGTTGTAGCTGCCATACAAGACCCACAGCTTTTGGGATTCAGTTTCTTTGCACTGTGTTTTATGTGGGATTCTAGGATAGAGTGGAGGATAATCACGCCTAAATGTTTACATCATTGCTGGGTTGACCTGTAATGTTATGATACTTTGATAAAAGGAAACTAGTGAAATTCAGAAAATAGTATTGGTAGAAATTGCGTTTTTGTACTGATAAATTCCACTAAGTCACCGCCTACTTTCTCGGAGATGATTCACAAGCCTAAACTGAGTGAGAAAATATGTTCATTAAGAGAAAACTACCATATATCGGACGAAGAAATAAAAGAAAAGTATGAAATGTAATTGACTCAAACTTGGTTGTTAGGGTAGACCCCTAGCGAGACTTTGGGAACAATTTCAGAATACTTTTTAACGGGTAAGCCTGAAGGGGACAGACAACTCCTCGGGGTTATTATAGTTACCCGCAAGTTTTATCAATCATTAGAGTTAGGAGGGGCCGTGTGTTTCGTGAGGAGTACGTGGAATTATCTGGGTAGGGGATAGGGTGTATGTGTGTGTGTGTATGTGTGTGTGTGTGTGTATACTTGAATAACAGGGGACGGGATGATGGGTGAATGAATAGATATATGAGTCGGTAGCTGGATGGATGATTGGATGGATGGGCTAGTGGGTCAATAGGTCGATGAGTGGGTAATAGACCAATGGATGGATGGGTCGGTAAGTAGCAAGATGAATGAATAGGTCGTTGGATCGATAGATCAGCAAGTGGTTGGAAGGACTGATTCAGTAGACGGAGACAGGTACACGCCATCTACTCACATTGCCACGAGTAAACCAAGTTTAAATCTTGATGTACGCATTAAAGTTGTTCCCCTGGGTAGCCTCGAGCTTTTTATTTTGTAGAACTGATAGTCGAGTGGCAGCATCGCCCACCATTGTTGTTGCGGTCTTATCAGGGCTGAGGGAGGACCCTGCCATTCTCTTTGACTCAATCGCCCGGAGGAGGGACTGTCCTGACCCCCCCAGCCGTTGCATCAGCTCCTGACGTAATAAAGGCTTCAAGGAGACTCCTCTAGGGTACAGACAGTGTCATCAGCGACTTATGTAAGAGGTGTTTCAAGGGGGCGCCTGGCCTTCCTTGGGGAAACAGACTTAAGTAATGCTGTTAGTTCAGTACTCACCCTTTCCCCCACGCTACTGTTGTCTTTATTCATTCTTGTCGTCTGTTACTGAGTCGCCATCAGAGTCCCTCTCTTTTGTGATTCTTCCTCCTCTTTTTTGTTTCTCCTGACGCAGGTGCTCCTCCTTGCCCCGGGTGTTCCTCCAACCGTAGGTGCTTCACCTTCACTTCTCCTGGTGGTCTTCCCTCCTCACCATTGCTCCCCATGGCTCCAGGTCGTGTCCTACCCTCGGTGCCACTCCCTTTCTCAAATACGTTTTTTCTGCCTCCGTCAGTTGGTTCTTCCTACTCCAGTTGTTTCTCCGTTACTCTATCGCCGATCCAGTCTGACCACTCTCTCAGTCACCATATGTCACCATAACTAACCGACCTGATCTCCAGTTAACCAAACCGACCACTCAAAGCATCCAACTTACCTCTCATCCAGCTTGCTCTTCGGGTCGGTCATCCATCCATCATCCTTCTCTAGCCAGTTGACTATACTCTGAACCATTCAGAGGTACATTCAACCACAGTCTAATTGATATCAGTTACCTAAGCAACCACTCACCCATCGATCAACTGATCAACCTTATACTCACGTAACCAGTCACCCAATTCAGTCTACCAATCACTGCCGGATTAAAAAACTCCTACCAACCGAGCCACTCGACCAACCACTACCCAACCGAGCTCTTACTACCAATCAAACTACTCGACCAGCCACTTACCCACCAATCACACCATTCGACCAGCCCCACTACCCGCCCGAGTAACCGTCATCCAAACGAGTCGACCAACCACTACCCAACCCCAGACATCCGTCAACTAAGCTGCTCCTCCAACAACTGCCTTACCAGGAGTCCACCGGCCAAACCACTCGACCAGCCACTCACGCAAACAACATCCTAACAGCGACCTAAACAGGGAGCCAACGCCCCCTGCTCTTGGGTCACTTCCAGGAACCTCTCCCAGCTCCCCTTGTCCTCTCTCTCTCTCTCTCTCTCTCTCTCGTCCCTATTCCTCTCCACTCTCCCCTCCAGCCGTCTCTCTCTCACCTGTCCCTCTGTCTCCCCTGCTCCTGTGTACCTCGTCTTACGGCCTTCCATGAATATACCCCACTGGTCCCCCTCCCCTCCCAAGCCCACTTAAGTGACAGGTGACCACGAGCTGAACAGACTGATTGATCTAACTCAAGACAGCTTTTTAAATCAAATGATCCGAGACCCAGCGAGAGATGCAGTAATATTTTACATTTAGTGATGTCACTCACACACACACACAAAAAAAAAAAAAGAGCAAATTAACACCTTTGAAGTAGGCGAAAATCTAGGAAACAGCGATGATGGTATCCTTCAACTCACTGTAAACTGCCGTTTCTATTTCAAAGAAAACGGTATGATGAATACCCAGTTTCAGATTTAGCAGAATTGGACAAAACTGCGTCGCGACACTGGTACAGTTTAATTCGATCAGGCTTTCAGATGTGGACACAGTAGAAAAGATGTGAAGGAACTTTTCGAATATGAAATTTTCCCTTCGTGTCTCTAGAGTGGTGAAAATGGATTGTGTGAGGCAAGGACCGCAATGAATGAACAAAGAATGAAGCCAATAGGATGTAAGGCGTCACAGCTAGAAATGTTAACTGCATAACAAAGGATACGATATTCACCCTTCTCAGTACCCTGGTTAGGCATCATTTAGAGCGCGTCGTTCAGTCCTGCTCACCAAACCTGGTGAAGGATAAAGAGAAACTTGAGTAAATTCAAAGGAGAGCGACGAAACTAATTCCTTCACCCAGAAATAAGCCCTATGGGGAAAGACTTAAAGACCTGCAATTACTTCCTCTGTAAAAGTGCAGACTGCCAGTTGACTTGATGAAAGTGCTCAGATAACTAAATGATTTTGATAATATATATATGAAAAATCTCCCTCCCTCCTCCCATAGCTGGACAACCCCCTGGGCCCTGCCCCTGGAGGCGTCTCCTCCTCCAGCTAGCTCCCTCTTCCCCCCCGGGGCTCCTTGCATGGCATCATTAGCTATGCATGCGGCACCGCCGCTTGTGTTTACCTTCATGAGCTACCAAGATTGCCGGCCCCACACTCTGAAATTTAAGTAACTTTCCCCAAGTCTTGTGTCAACTTTTGCCGAACTGCCGCTCCGCCTGTTTGCTTGCTTGTTTACCTGGTTGTCTGCCTCTTGCTTGTCTACGTGATGCTTGTCTGCTCTCATGTTTGTCCAGTGAGCTGCTTGTTGCATACGACTTATTGCAAAACGACAGTGAAAAGGTTCTCATCATAGTGACAGTCGGGGGAGTAAATATACTGCTGCTGATTGTTTATGAAAAATGTGAGTACAGCGACGCGCGCAAATCGTAGCATAAACGCCAACATACGTGCAACACCGCATACACCACATGTGCAAAGCTACACGTACACCACTACACGTGCAACACCGTATGTACACCAACGCATGCGCAACACGATATGTTCACCACCTTAGATGCAACACCTTAGTACACCAACACTCGTACAACACCACATTTTCACCACCACACGTACAACACCACACGTAACATGTAACATCTGTGACCTCAAAAGTGAAATGAACAAACCCTCAGTCCCATGAGTTACGACTCACAGTCATCAGTCCAACCACCAAATCACTTTGTGTTTGACTGGACTTTAGACACTGCAAGTTCCATAGGCTCTCAACAGACCTCCTCAAATCACCCTCTGCCTCGCTAGCTTCATAAATCTCATCAGCCGCACCCTAACCTGACACAAGACCTCTGTGACTCTCACCTTCGTCGACTCCACCGAACCTATCGACCGAGTCATTCATAACCAACCCTCGGCCCGCGGAGAAATTCCATTCCATGACCTGTTGCCTTCTTCCGTGAGACTATCGCCAGGCTGTGCGCTGTCGAGTGTCCAATCTCCACCTTCCAGACCCTCACATGTGGCGTTCCAGAGACAGCAGATGTGTGTTTCCTCATCCCCCAAAACGATGCCGTGATGGACGGACTCGGTCGATGGAAGTACACTGAGGACTCTACCATTAGCGTCAGCCTTGACGACGGCTCTCCTCACAACACCGCCCTCCAAAATAACCTCATCAGCCTCTAGAACTGGACCACCGCCACCCACGTCACCATCAACCGGGCCGAGATCCTTGTACCGTCCGTATGGACCTGTTCCATCCCTTGCTGTCTCCTCTTGCAGACTGTTCAATCAACCAAGCATCTCGTTTTTCGCTTCGGGCGATAAACCAGACTGGAAGGGGCACGTTAGTTCACCTCATCAGATCTCCTTCGTATCATCCCAACATTCTTCGTAGACTCAAAGCACTTGAACTCCCCGCACGCGAAGTAAAGATCTCCACTCGTCTTCTGTGCTTTCCAGACTCAAGTATTGTCTCCCTCCACCTTGTTCTTCTTCCTTGGCACCTTACAACACAGTCACTGGAAGAGTTGAGGAAAAGAGCTCACATAACAGCCCATAGTCCGTCTCACACCACATGTCAAGGAGTATGCAACACACTGGTCCTCCCAGCTCTCTCAAGACTTTACGTTGATCTCATACGAGAGTTTGAGAAGAAGCTGCTTGACTATCCTCGCCCCCGTCACCTCCTGCCGCCTGAGATCTCTCGTTGCCGAGGCGCAGTTCGGCCCCGCAAACACACCCAGCTCGACGGGAGCAGCCACACTTATATCACACGAGCTGTACCACGTATGTGTCACACGTGCTTTACCACACATATACATGTATGTATCACACGTGCACTAACCACACATATACCTTTACGTACCACACGTGCTCTGCCATACGTAGGCATGTATGATGACACGTGTACTACGACACATATACATGTATGTATCATACGTGCTCTGGCCTACCAAGGGATACAACGCTAGTGCAAAACATTTCACTCACATTCAGTATGAGGAAGAACTCCTCCTCACCGTTTTATCCACTTCAAAAAATTACCTTTTTTCTTTTACACTGTTTATACGATTATTCCTTTCTTTACACTTCAGAAAAAGGGAATAGAAATTCTGTTTTTGTCGCTTACAATATATTGGAGTGTTATTGTTTCATCACTATATCATTTCATATGTCAACAGTCGATATGACTACTACTGCAGTTTCAAGGGTCTTAAAGATATCACTAAAGCAATATAGTTTTACATGTTTCTATTTCCATTCCAATCATTCCTAACAACAGCTTCGATATTATTTTCTTTTTTATTTAAGAACAGACAGCGAAAATGACTGCTGTCATTATCAATGTCTTTAGGCACATTACCAAGACGAGTGACCGAATAAACACCTTTAGTCATTTGACGTAGATGAAGCATGAGTTTAGAGACAGTCATTAAGTTACACCCGGTCATTGTGCACTGTGAATGTGACGAAGATAATAGACATTGTGTACAAGACATTAGCAGGGTATGAAATGCACACAAATGTACACCACGAGAGGGATACAAAAGGAATTGTTTGGCCACTGGGACGCGTCGGGTTCGACCTCTCTTTGAGAATGGCAGTTTGGTCACTGAACACAGCGATACGACCCTTGAACAACACGGCGGTACGACCACTGAACACAGCGATACGGCCCTTGAACAACACGGCGGTACGACCACTGTGCCCAGTCATCCGACCCTTGAAGATCCGGAGTTGGAGTCTTGGGGGGTGTTGATGGCCAAAGCCTTTGTACCTCAGCCTTAAGAATCAGATATATGAAAAGGCCTGGTCTTCACACCAAGGGTCGTCCTGCCGTGTCTCAAGGGTCGTACCGTCGTGCTCAAAAGTCGTACCGTCGTGCTCAACGGGTGGGGAAAAAAAAAGAGGCACACAATATCTGAGATTAGAATGGCTTGTCCTTGATATGTATGGCTGGCTGTCTGGGCAAAGTGATCTGCGTCTGACAAGAGAATTACGACCCCAAAGACCCGGACCAGACCAGACCTGGGTACGTCAGGGAACTGGATGGTAAGGGAAAAGAAATGGGTTGGCTGAGGCAAGAAATGGGTGATAGAGGGGAGGAACGGGAGCCCGAGGGACTAAATAGGTGGCGAAAGGAAGAAATAGGTGGCTGAGAGAAGAGTGAGAGAGAGAAAGAGAGAGGAGAAATGGGTGACATAAGGGAGAAATAGGTGACAGACGGAAGAAATGGGTGACAGATGGAGAAATGTATGAGAGGAGAAATGGGTAACACTGAAGAGTTTGCGTGGAAATGTATTGAAAAAGACTATTTTCACGTGAAAATAGTAAACGCGGGTTTGTAAACCTATTTTGTAAAAAACAGGGTAAAAAAAAAAAAAGGCCATTTAGTTCTGTAACGTAAAGACGGGCTTGTAATTTCACGCCATGGATACTTGATAGATAGCCTTTTAATCTTAAAGCATAGAAATGGAGCAAAAAAAAGAATCCTATGGTTTAAGAAAAGGTTGAAAGAAAACTTGTAATCCAGTGGTCTGAAAAAAGATAATAATATTTCATGGAACACAGTTGTTGTACAGACCTTAATAAGAAAAAGATTGTGATTGATAAGAGAGAAAAAAAATATATATATATAGCCTTGTATTTCACGGCGTAGAAGTAAGGTAGAAAGAAGATTTGTAGATCTGTCGTCTACAGGACAATTCTCTTGGGGAGTGTGGGATATCTCGGCTCACCCACACCCCAGGGTCTGGGTAGGGGATTGTCCTGCAGGTCCTCCCCAGACATATGGCACCGCGACCCCGCAGGACTTACCCGTCCTACGCCTAGCCTCCTGCTCCTCCTCCTCCTGCCTCTCCCTCTCTCTCTCTCTCTCTCGTCCATTCTCTGGGGATCCTATTAAACCCTCTTTAATCTCCGGCCACTGAGGAACGAGGCCGAAGTAATGGGCGTCGCTGTTCTCTCAGACGGAGGAGTTCTGAATAGGTGTGGTTCGTTGGTTCCGACTGAGTGATCCCTCCAAGGACCTTGTATGGTCCTTGGCTGGCCGAGGACCATACGGGGAGGGAGGGGTATCGGGGGGGGGCAGGGGGGGGAAGGGGGGATTAGGTCCTTATGGCTACAAAAAAAAAAAGAAAAAGCCTCAGGTCTTGGCGGGAGTACGAGGCGAGGGCGTGGTGTACGCCACCCATTGTTCCATCAGGAGCAGTTTTATCCCGGATGTTTTACGGGGGAAATGAGTTAACGTGACTTGTGTTGAAGGGGGCGTGTCCTGCTGTACCCCAGCTGCTGTGGCTTCCCCCTCTTCCTGCTGCTGCTGCTGCTGCTGTTTTTTTGTCTTTCCTCCTCCTACTCCTGCTGCTGCTGCTTGATGCTGTTGCCTTTCCTCCTTCCTCTTTCTGCTTTCGTCCCTCCTACTACTGCTGTTATTCCTTCTGCTGCTTCCTCTCAACCTCCTCTGTTTCAACTGCTGCCTCCTTCCTGCTGTTCCGACTAACAAGCCGCTTAACTTCCACCTCTCCTTCCTCCTCCTTCTCCTTCTCCCTCCACTCCCTCTTCTCCTTCTCCTCCTTTTCCCTCCTCTCCTTCTCCTCCTCTTGTGTCCAGGGGGCAGCACCGTGCTCAAGAGTCGTGGTAATGTGCTCAAGGGTCCTCTCGATGTGTTCAGGGGTCGTACTGTCGTAGTTAAGGATTTACCATTGGGTTCAGTAGTTGTAACGCTGTATTCAAGAATAATATTATCTTTATTTTTATCATTATTATTATTGTTATTATTATTATTATAAATATCATTATTATCATTATCATTATCATCATTATTATTATTATCATTATTATCAATATTTTTATCATTATTATTATTATTATTATTATTATTATTATTATTATTATTAATAATATTATAATTATTGTTGTTATTATCATTATTATTATTATCATTATCATCATTATCATTATCATAATCATTGTTATCTTTATATCATTATCATTATCATATAACTTATAAATTCCAGGATACAGTGTCCTAGACATGACTCGCGACATTAAAGATCCTAATCAGTGTTGTTCCTAGTAGTAAAAACAAGTATTTTATACCTAAAGTTTCGCTTTTTGTCTCTTTATCTTCTTTTTTGCTGATATCTGAGAAGATTGAAGTAATGAAGACGGAGGTTGAATATTGCAATAGCACTCCTAACACGCCCTCTAACAACCAGTCTGTAATTAAAATCCACTCGCTGACGAAGAAAAATACTCAGAAGAAAGTAGTTCCCACAGCAATTTATTCTCTTTTTTTCAAACTAAATATACCTCGAGGAGAAGTCATGACACACGAAGACAGTACATTAATTGCCCTGGCAAAAATGAGAGCGTCCATTAAGTTCCCGTATCGTTGCATGTATCGTATTTCATTTTTTTTCTCTCTCTCTGTCTCTCTTATGTTTATATATAGTAAGAGATGTAATTGGCGGGAATATTTCGCCCGTTATTATGACGCCGCTATTGATGGCAGTTGTCGATTTTTACCTCCAGTTAATTTGTATAATGTTAATTACATGAGATAGCGAGTTCCCGAGATACTACGAAATTACGTTTGTAATTGATGAATTAGTTCTCAGTTCCGCCCACAGTGGAATTGGATCGCTTTTTTTCTAGAAATAAAATCAGTAACAATATCAGCCGAGAAGCGGGTTTAAAATCTCACATTGTATATATATATATATATATATATATATATATATATATATATATATAAAGGAATTCAAACAGCAACAGTCAAGAAGCGAAATATTTATCAAGTATATTCTAAAACGCATCTATAGTACCGCTTTCACTCACCCCAGCTGGTAAATAATTCCATTATCAACAATCGTGTTGAACTAGGATTCACTTCGCCTCATTCGGGGTAAAGATTTGGCCCCACTACGAGTTGAAATCAGAAGAATCATTCCTTAAGAAGCTCGTTAGATCGAGATTATCAAAGCCTTTTATAATTTTTTTATACCTGTATTAGATCCCATCTTAACCGTTTCTTTTTTAAGAAGCTAAGTGGATTTAAGTCGTTTAGTTGGTCGGTTCTCATAGGATTTGATCTTCAGTTCAGGAATCATCTCGGGAGCTCGACGCTGTACGCTTTCTAGTCTGTCTGTCTGTCTGGTTTTCAAGTAGGTTGACCAAACTTAACTTGGCTGTTCATCTACCTATCATCCCGCTCTCTTTGACCTGACCTGGGTTATAACCTTTCCTATATTCCCATGTAACTTGTGCCTGAAAAAAAAAGAACTTAATTAATCTATCTATTCACTTATTCTATTCATTTTCAGGAAACGAAGACTTCATTTAAGACGTATGAGAAACGCAGAGACATGGAAAACTTTTTTAAGTTGTCTACTAGAATTCGTTTTTCAACAGGTTGATTGGATGATATAGTAACGATAATGGAAACAAGTACTGCTTTTGAATTTCTTTGTGACCACATCGTGTAAAATGACAACAAAGACATCTCCGTTACGCATCCAGCCACAGTAGATGCGGTAATTATGAGCATCACCACAGACCACCACAGCTGTTGTGACGATCGTGAGCACTCTACCACCAGAGCACCAGCTGGTGATGGTCTTGAGCACCGAACACCCGCGGACTAAACTTTTTTGTCCTTCTCCCAGCCACAGTGTAGCTTCGAAACATCCAAGGTTCGAGCAACGAAGCAGCAGAAGGAAGTGTCTGTTTGAACCAACGGGTGTCCACGAGAAGGTCAGAGGTTCAGAGTTAATGAGACTCACCTGAACAGAGTTCCAAATGGATCGAAACGTGTCAGGTTTACAGTAGAGACTTCTTTCGTACGTGGGCATGTGTGACACTCCATTAAAATGCGCATATAAGTTAGGATCTACGCAATGCAAAATTTCCAAAAAATCCCTGTGGATCATTACATTACGTTGTCAATCAATGTAGGACTTGCAAATCCATTTAGACTAGGCGGCGGGACGTGAAAACGCAGAAGACGTCATCGTTAGCAAACCGGGGGGCGAATCATCGGGATATGGGATAGCGGAAAGCCGTCAAAAGGAATTGTCCACGGGATAGGCGTCTCCCTCGGGAACGTCAGAAGATTGGACTCGTCGGTGACGGGAGGAGAGTTCGCTTAAAGCTAATCCTCACAGTGGGAGATTACGAGTTACCACCACACCTGAAGAGGTCACTCATATATTGGACACCATTGCAGGAGCAACTCAAAAGATGTCTGCAGTTTATGTCACTCGTGTGATCATACAACCTCAGTAGTAATAAAGACGTCAGAGCACATTATATATAAAATGAATAGATTTAGACCCAACTCTCGGAACATGCGTAGTGTGATGTTTAATAAACACAACAAAAGGGTAAATGTATTCTTCTTTTATCCAATATCGATGATAGCTTGGCATCGTATACATGTTACCACGATTACAGTGATCGGTTAAAAGCTTGTAGGAATATGTATTAATACTGTGATTCCGTTATCCGAACCCATACATCCCGCTTTATGATCACTGTTGAAAACATAACCAGCAATCGATTGCGAATTATTCATCTTGCTGATGTCGACTTTTCATAACTATGTATGTCAATATATGAGTCTGTAATCTGATTCCTTGTAAAACGAGAGAATTAGTTTCAATAATGTTAATGTGTGGAATATACCCCAAACATTATGACAGGACAAAACTCATTGTTAGGTAAAACAGGTTTATTCAGAGACTTTGCCTATTGAAAAGCGTAGATTACCACAAGCGATTCTGTTACTATTAGTAACTTATTACTCTACTCTGAAGCTAAACACATGTTACTTTAGTATTACGTCAGCTGGTAAACATTATACTATTAACTCGATCACTGCTATTGCTGCAACCTCCCAGTATTTGTTAACCGTGCGTATAAAATATTATTGAACTTCCATTACCCGTATTATTTTAAACCATCGTCATCACAAACTTAACGTTATCAGTATATGGAGATTTCATTATGTCATTCTCCACCCACCAAGAACCTTTCTTTCTTATTTCACCTCCCTCACCCATCTCCCCCTCCCTTTCCCCATCTCCCCCACCCCTTCTCCATCATAAACAACCAGGCGCGACATCTATTGGTTCAAAAAGGCACTTCCCCCCTGCTGTTCGAACCGGAGATGTTTCGACTGCGGCTGGGAGAGCTACCAGCAAGCGGTGGCTGTGACTTGTGTACTGTTCTACCACAGGGTGATTCAGCGTTCCTAACTTTGCGTCTTCACTAGTGAATTCCTCCCTCAGTGTCTTAACGTCGCTGGGATCGCGAGGATACGGCTAACCAAACACCAGTGGCATCTGTGAGGCTGAAGTTCTTACATTCATTCCTCCGTCGTCAGTCACAGGTAAGGTTGTCATGTTCCAAATCAACACTCAAGTCATCTCTTTTACTCGTAGGCTTCGTAGAACCTCTTCATTCTTATATATGGTTACTGAGACGGCTTAGGTAATCAAATACCCTGATCATGCCCCTCTCATATACGGTTTATCGCGTATATATTTACATAAATATGTGTGTGTGTATACATATACATACAATATTCCCGAAGTGAGGATTCGAACCGGCTTCATTAGCATAGAGGCTGGGTGTGTTTTGAACACAAGGCCAGTAGTTCCGAACTTTTTTCGGTTGGTGTACCGCTTGGCCTCAGTGTAGGCATTCCGTACCCCTACCACTGGTGACTCTTAACTCTTCATTGGAATGGATTTGTTTATGTTCATTATTACTATACTGATAAATCTCCTCGTCAAACTAATGCAGCTTTGAGCAAACATTATATGCCGGAGTAGTGTTCCGTTTAAACTAAACAGCCCAGTATTAATGTACCTTTTGCTTTTCGAACTGTGCCTCACGTAACCCCTGATGAGGCTTTTCGTACTCCTTAGGGATCAGAGGACCACAGGTTGGGAGCCGCTGTACTAGGCTTGATAGCCTAGTTAACATACCCATCTTCCACGCTAGTGGCGGGAGTTCAGATCCTTTTTGTTGGTGAGTATTGCTTATCTAAGGAAGTATGCGTTTCGTTGCACTATAT
>JAYMFT010018523.1:0-16539 GCA_038088735.1 Panulirus argus
TATATATATCCTGAACATGACATACATAGTACCAGCTTTTATCTCTGTCACATTGTGAAGGTGATATAGATGGAGACGTAGCAGGGAGGGAGGGGCAGGAGGTACAATCGTTTACAACATGGAGTTGACCACAGAGTCGCCTCAACAGCACCAGCTTGTCCTATTACTGGTGGGAAAGTACCAGGTACTGATGGGAGCGTGTCAGGTACTAGGTATGACGAGAATTGATGTCCGTTGCAACCAGAGTTGGATGGCAGTAGTGGTTCCGGTAGCGTTACTTCAACCAGTAGCCATAATGCCACTACCCCTATTAAAACCACAGTAACAACAGCTTCTGTTAATGTGAACATTACCACTTCCTCCGCTGCCATCACTACAATACCAGTTGTTATCATTACTTTGCCCTGAGCTGTGAAATCATTGATTTTGGAACATTGCTGATGTAGTGTCTTCGGTGAAGACTGGTCTCGGCGAGAACTGTCTGTCTGTGACTTCAGCCCTTCCTGGAGATGGAAGAAAGAAAGAAGAAACAAGACGTTTTGCTGTGTGCTTAGATCATTTCTGGCTCACCTGGTCATGTACCACCCCTTAGCACTGAGGTATGTGTGTGTGTGTGTGTGTGTGTGTGTGGGAGGGGGGATGGAGGGGAGGGGGTACACTGGCAGCTCACCAGGATCTGGTAATAATCATTAACTCATCCCGTGGACGTCCCTGGTCGTGGGTCGTGGGAACCTTCAAGGGGAACATTCCACACTTGCAATCTGCTTCGACGTTTCATTTTCCCATACCCGCCAGGGACCCCACACCTATGTGTTGCTCCTATGTCCCTCACTCATCCTCTCATGTCCTATAACACAGCGTCTCCCCAGGATGTACTTCCTACGTTGCTCCTTATAATACTCAACAAAAGGTATTTGCATCTTGACCTTTATCACATGACGTATCGTGATACCGAGCATCCCCGTCTTAACGTCCTCCTCACTACATCAGAAACCCAAGATCCTCACTCCTCGCAGGGCGTGTCTGGTCCAGATTCCTTCCCGACGTTCTCCAAGGAGGCGTGACGCGCCACACACATCCCTACAGGTCCTTCCTGTGATCAGCAGGACGCCGAGAGGACAGGTCACGTTGATGAATACTTAATGACCTGACCTCCTGTAGCAATAAATGGGCTGTGGCTTAGTGCTGATCCTAGAGATAAGGGTGGGAGGGCGAGAACACAGGTGGGCTGGCAGAAGTCTACATGCAGCTAAATATACCCGCCCGCCCAGCGGTAGGTGGTGCATAGAGCAGCGTTCTGGACGGTTCATGAGCTCTCGATCCCTACGTCATGCAGTTATATCCATCTCTGTATCACAGCTTCCCCCCCTCATGACGATACCTCATTTCTGGATGAGACATTATTTCTGATTAGAGACTCTTTACCTAAATCAGGTACGCCAGGCTGGAGGGAAGTGTCTCACAAGACTCACAACAGGTAGGTTTACTCACACACTCACAACAGGTAAGTACACTGATACAGGACTCACCACAGGCAGGTGTAAGACTCACTGGATAAGTTGTGTGTTATCATTACGCACTCGTTACCCAGTGCAGCTCCTGTTTGCAGACGTGTAGAGACGACGTCGTCTTCAGAATGTGAAGACGAGTTTCCTTCTGAAACTTTTCAGATTTTGAACCGGCATGGAAGAACCCATTCCGATAATACGGAGTCACACACTTCCCTCAACATCTATCTTTTCACCGACCCACCTTTTGACCTCTACATTGTATATCTGGTCGACCTCTCGCGTGTGAAACTCCCTCCCCGTACAGTACAAACAGGTAATTACACACACACACACCGGCCACCTAGCTCCATTCTCACCTGTCCATATATCTAAATGCCACCCACCAGGAGGCTCTGGTACTACCATACCATTTCACACATTACGTTCCCGTGGCTAATTGGCTCATATTAACGAAGTAGTTAATGAAGGCAGCAGGAGGTACTGACCGTCCTCATGCCCTCTACACGAAAAGGCACCACAACCAATCACCCAGGAATATTTTCATTAACGGATTTTAAAAACAAAATGTATATGAATGGCGTCTCTCCTTGTGTCTGTTGGAGGTGGGTCCAGTAGTTAGGCAGTCAGGGTGTCGGGTCTGTAAGTCAGTAATTTGCGCTTAAATGATGGTTTCCAGATCATCCGTTTATTGTCATCGGAATCTGAATTTGTTTGTCACACCGCTCACCATCCCAGATTACACCAGCCACCATACTATGTCACTACTCACCATACCAGGTCACACCACCTCCCAGTACAATCTTCTTGTTAATCTTATAAGCACTGGTCTGGTTGGAAATGTGCCTCACGAAATAAGAGTTGTTTGATGTCAACGAGTATTTTGTCAACGAGTAACTTGCACCAAGCAAGGCACAATGATTCCGCCAGCAAGTCCCGGCCAACATACGGACCAAGTCAAATGTGTTTCGCTTTCTTTATAAGTTATGGTCTTAGGTGCCGCTAGAATTCTGAGTCGCTGACGCGGTCTATCATTCAGAGCATTTTTCTTCTTTTGTCGTGGGTGAGTGTACGTAGCAGAAGCTGCAGCCTCCATGGCTTCTCTCGGGAGGATGGTCCTGCGGTGGAGTCCTGCTGGGATGAGTAATACTCGAACAGCAACTTTGAGGAACAACTGGACAAACAGGATGGTTGATGACGTCCGACAGGAACCATAGAGGGGCCTGGTGTCAGCCTGTGGTAGGAGCGTGCTGAGAGGTCTTCCCATGGCTGTCTGGAGCTGTCACCACCCTGGCAGGTGTGGCGGGGCGCCGCGCAGGTCTGCCCTCATGCTACTCCTCCTCCTGCCCTCACAAGGAAGCACCATCCTCCTCCTCTAGGAACGTACGTCATTGACTCCACTCCATTCATCCCCACATACGACCTACAGGGAACTCTATCGATATAACATTTTCTAAATACTTCTTGAAGGAGGCCGTACATGCGAGGACTTCCTGATGATTAGAGACGGCTCGTTCACCTGCTGGTGGTGTCCTGCCTGAAGCCATATTGATAACTATCATCGTGCAAGGTTAGTACTGACTGTTACCAATATATCACACCAGGAAAAATCTTTTCCTTACGCAGGCTAAGAAGTCGAAGTCATACAGCGGTAATTCTAATGAAATGATTTTGGCGATGGTGTCTGTGCGGAGAGATTGGCCACGTCCCAGGGGTATTGAAGATTCTAGCGACCTTTGGTAACTGAAGCAATCTGACCTGACAAGTGACCTGGCGTGGGATTGACTGGTTGGGAGGTCCTACGGGGCACAGCTCACCAACGACCTTCTTATGATCAGGAACACGTTAGTATATCACATCATGTCACCACTTACTGCTGTCATCTGCTGCTGTCACCTGCCTTTGTTACCTGTTACTGTTAGTTGCTGCTGTTCCTTGTTACCTCACCTGCTGCTGTCTACTGGGTAAGTCTAATGTGCACTCCTGCCCATCCTGTAGTCAGTAATGCAAAATAGACAGAGTGTACAGCAGGTCCAGAACTGGGCCTCAGTGATTAAAGTACAAGTTATATAATGAGAAAAATGTTCATATGGACTGGCAACACTGAATATAAAATCTTTCTTTTCACTTAGCAAATGAAATCTTTACAGTAGATGAATATCAACGATTGTCTTATAGAACAATGTATATAATAAATGAGCCATTTACAACAGACAATGTTAGGATACTTTTCAAGTATGTGTGGTGGGGCACGTTATTATGAATTATTCATACTTATCTCATAATACTGGATGAGAATCATCTATGTATTCAGTAATATTACAGCGGTTAGATACATGATGTTGCAGGTTCACGTGAAAGTAACTATGTTGGCAAAATTCCTATTTGGTCTGTTGGATATCAACAGGACGGAGAAACTCACACGAGTCATGAAATTATACCATCAAGATTTCTACTGTTTCTGTAAGTGAACCATTTATATATAGTTCCTTATGTATATGATGAGAGGCTGGGTATAGCGGTGATAAAAGTGCATTATTTTTAAAGTGCAGAAAGGAAGAAGGAGTTGCTTATGTTGATTTCACTTCTTGAGTTTAGAAGATTTTGTTTATGTTTTCTTTCTGAGTTATCATTGTTTTACGGCTCTTCGAAGGAAGACACATGTTATAGTCAGTTCCATCCCTCTAGGTATAAGCTATTGCTATGCAGGT
This sequence comes from Panulirus argus, assembly GCA_038088735.1. Classification (NCBI taxonomy): domain Eukaryota; kingdom Metazoa; phylum Arthropoda; class Malacostraca; order Decapoda; family Palinuridae; genus Panulirus; species Panulirus argus. The sequence goes on from JAYMFT010018523.1 coordinate 4,220, forward strand.
GTGGTACAGATGTGGCGTGATGGTCGTGTGGGAATAGCTTACCTCAATAAGTTCCCGAGGAATTTAACAGGATGATGTAACAGTGAAGTCAGTGTTGCCGGAGCGATGATCATGAAGAGCAAGTTGTATTAATGGCGTAGTAATGACCTAAGCTAGTACAGGCAGCGCGACGCGTTGAGAGATGGGTATGACGGTGTCCTTAAGACGGTACCCATCCCTGTCCTGGACATTCCACTGACATAGGACACCTTTGACCTGTCCTCCAGGTTTATGGCATCTAATTACGGCGCAGGAGGGTCGTCAACTGCTCAACTTTACAAGTAGTTAGTGATGCTCGTTCGCACACTCCTGATAAAACCTTAAGACGTGTACAATGATCAGTTTCTCTCAGAATGAGTATATAATATCTTTATCTGGTGACTGGTATGTCGCTGATGTCATTTCTTTGATTCATAAATGTTATAGAAACTGGGACACTGGAACGTACAAGGTCTTGGTATAAACATCTGAAATGTAACTCTACCCCACAGTCCAGGAACTGACCTTTAGATCATGGCTGGTACAGTTTAAAGCATACAGTCAGGTATACAGTCAAGTATTATGAAGACGTGGCTAAATGTAAACACTGATAGGAAAAGAGAACTCGTAATGACATTGAGCGCGCTTAATACGTAACTCATAATAATATTTTACTGTAAGCTTAACATATCCAGACATGGTCGTTACCTACTTAAAGGCATTCATGATATCCTCCTGAAATAAAACGCTTTATTACGAGAAGATTTGCTTTACATCTTCATTAAACAAAATAAGGAAGTAAAGATCAAGACATGAGTCGTTGTTATGTACAATATTCTGTTGTTAGTGTGGTTGAGAGCAACATTGTCACAAACCAGTTTTCACGGGCACGCCCCACAGACCTCATGAACACAAGCAACATACTGCCTCACGGACGCAAGAGACAGCAGCCCTTCCCTCTGCCCCGACTGAGGAGCCACAGCCGGGGAGCTGTGATTCCTGGAGTCCTCAAGGAGCTGTGATCCCTGGTTGTGGCCTCCACTCACCGATCGATCAGCCTTCATGACAAAAGATTGATTGAGACTATAATTATGGTGGGAGTCTGCAGGATCCCATAGGATGGAAGTGATGGGAAGGATGGATGATGGTGTGAGACGCTGAGTTGAGGAAGGCATGGTGGCCAAGGATGGTAGTAAAATTACTTGTGTTTATCTTTATTTCCAACTCTTTTCGAATGTGTTAAGCGTGGAGCTGGGTGTGTTGGTGAAGCGTGTTGCCTGGGATTACTGTTTAAGTGTCATAGCAAAATGGCCATAGAGGGGAAAATGATAATGCACCAAAAGAACCGCAGAATCCTGTACCACGCCCTGACATCACGAGGTTTGATGATGGAACATATCATGATACAAAATATCAACAAAAGAAATGCACAACGAAAAGCAGCTCCGGCCTGTGTATACAAATTCTGTCAAAAGCTACAGCAGACGAAGCCTTGATCCTCCCAGCCTGACCTACTTCCACAATACTCTCCCCCTTACTCATCATCAAAATGTAACGATACATTATGCTACCTTCTCAACCGCCGACCTCCCTGCGGTAACTTACCAACATCCATGAAAGCGCGTCGTCTAATTTAAGGCAACGAGAAGGAATCACTGTATCATCCCTCCACTTCAGAAGTAATACAGACATGATGAGTCGCAAGGTTGGAGCTCAACGTTTATCTTCATTCTTGTCTTCAGAAAAAATGAAGGGATGCAGGTCTTTGGTGATCAGATGCATGACATATTCATTTTCATTCCACCTTCTAACTTTCCTAGTCTATTTCCTCAGGCATATGATCCTGCAAGGCATTTTTTCTTCCTGTTTCCCGTCCGTCGCGTTGCCGGAGGGAGTGGAGGATGGGGAGAGAGTCTTTGCTTCGCTGTCCTTTTTTCTGCTGCTTTTAAGGAAACTGCGTTTCTTATAGCAGTGTTAAGGCCAGACCACCTGGCTTGGACCTTGAGTCTGTACATGTATGTAACGCTTTCTCTCTCCCTCCCTATCCTCTATATCTGCCTTGACGTGTGCTCTTTCCTCATATATCTGCCAACCTTCCTTGGTGTCTCCCACATCCAAAGGGAACATTCATAGTACCGTGATACCAGGACGATCTCACCTGCTCCCCGGCGTCCACCACGCCACACGTACACGCCCCTCATGCCTGAGAACATAGTCACCCGGACACCAGCCAAGACCTCGCCCTACCCAGTCCTACGCTAGGACGTGGGTTATGCCGAGGGGGGTCCTTGTCACGGCCGGTATACAAGTATTTAAAAAATTGGTCTGGTATCACATGGTCTGGTGGTCCTACATGAAGCTGCCCGTCACGGGTCTGGGAGGTGTAGCGTCTTGTCCTCCCAGGAACCTTACGGCCAGGTCAGCGTGCTGCAGTGGCGGGGCAGCTGCCTCACCCTGCCGCCGTCAGCAACAGCGCCGGTGATGTGGCTTTCATGATGGAGATGACAGATTATTGCCATCACTAACTGGGAAAATAATGTAACAGTCGAAGAAGAAATTACGGTTGAATTTTGTATCATTGCACGAAGATGATGGCGGTGGGTATGTACGTTACGTTACACTCTTGGTTGTCAGCTCAGACCTTACCAAGCGTCACACTCCAGACCACAAAATTAAACTTACAGTTACAGATCAGATTACCACGGACCCCAGGCCACTTAACCACACCAAGACCTCAGTCTAGAAGGAATCAACCAACAATTCGACACAACAATTGATCCGAGAACCAGGCTGGACGTCTGCCGTGCTCTAATTTCGCTTAAATTATGCTAATCTCCTGCCCCGTAATTTCTTTCATGGCTGGAGGTGAGTGGAGGAGGCCGTTCGCCCACCAGCACTAGCAGCATTGTTGTGCTCGGCCGTGACGGTGGGACGGGGGGGGGGGGGGGAATGTGCAGTCCTGCGGGTTCCCTCCCGGCCCGGGCGACGATCTTCCTCACCCAACGAGGATCGTCACCTCCCTCTCACCCGGTGCCTCTCCGCTGGTTCGCTTTGTTGCTGTAGTTGAGCACCGACTATTGTGCTGCATGGCGGTAAGAAGTGTGGAACAGCCTCATGCTAAGGACATTACACCAGTACAGCAAAAGAAGTGTTTTCTGCTGCATTCAACAGTGCACTGCACAGTGGCTCGTCTCTCTTGACACGCCCTATAGTATGCAACATTAATCACACAAGAAAAAGAAATTTCCTTACAGTTTACAGAAGAAGGTAAGACATAAGATGGTGTGCCGACAGGTCACTTGGATGGTCAGGCAATGATTGTCTACCGTTCGTTCTTCACTGCTCTTGATCTATTAAACACACCCTCACCGCACAATAACGTACGTGTTCAAATTTCTTCTACCACGGTAGAGTCAAACCCAACTGTTCGTTCTCCACTGAGAATGGTTGCTGGCTTAAGCTGGCGTGTGTGTGGTAAAGACATGGTACATATATACCAGGTTAAGAGACGGGGCAACACGAGTGTTAAACTCGCCTCAAAGACACACACAGTAATAACTCACACGCACTGTGTGGAAGCCATCTTTGCCAGACGAATCAGGTCGTTTGTGTGTGTGTGTGTTGTGCCCGGGTCAGAGATCCTGGGGACCCCAACACCTCTGTAGTCTCTACTGTATGGTGGAGGAGGCGGAGCGGAGCGAGGCGGGGCGGGATTGCTGCACCAGCTGGAGATATTCCTGTAGGCAGGTGGTCAGCAGTGTTGGTGATGGTCCTGATAGTGGTGTTGGTGGTGGCCTGGTCGGGACACAGGCAGGGCACCGCGTGCTCCAAGTGGTCCAGGCAGTACTCGGGCCCGTCCCTCTTGTCTAATGCTGGAGTCCAGTCCAGTCTGTTGTGTCTACTGCGAGGGATGACTGACCTGCTGTGGAATATTTTGTTAGAAGGCATCCGGAGGGTGGGGGGCTAGCTATTACGGGGTATGGTTATAGCGGCGGGTCATCACTCGACCAGATGTGGCACAAGCCTCTCATTCTTTTTCTTTCTTTTTGTCTTGCACCAAATTAAAGCTTTGATCATCAGTTTCCAGACTGTAGACAAATGTTAACAAAAATCCGATACATAAGGAATGTCTGAACTTACCACTACGCACCTCAGTCCTTCCCAGCGACCACGATTGTCCTGTATGCAAGAATTCCTGACTCGGTGGTCAAGTACAGGGGTCGTACACTTGACAGTCTCCACAGACAACTGTAAATACTTCTTAAAGCGTCATCGTTTACTAACCGGGGCAAGGCGACCCGGAAACCGCAGTTGGGCGACCCACTGGGGAAAGACTCACTCGGACCACCCTGAGGTATCATCACCGGGGGGAGACTCCCTAGCCCCCCCTCCCCCGGAAGGTATCAGCATCTCATCCTCTTGTGTCGTTAACCTTTCAAAATCGATTCCAGCGTCGAAGGCTCGTCGTAGTAAGTTGATATATTTATAGTTTGTAGCGTTTTTATTTGAAGTTTCTAAGTGAAGACGAGGAAGGTCGACGGCTGGCTGGTCGTGGGACAGGGCTCTATTGCCCAGTTTACAATGGCCCCGAAATTCCAAGGTCTTCACGGTCCCTGAACCGGGCTACATCTCGCCCGTCTGTTGGACGCTGCCTGCAGGTACCCCAGGCTACCACGCGCTTACTTGTCTTCACTCTTCTGCTACAAGTGACTTGTACAGAGAATTTGATCTCAGAAAACTAAGGAAAATGTGAACTAAATTTCTTTTTGAAATCTTGCCATTCGTACTCTCCCAATGATTCTCTCTTTATTAGGCTGGAAGTGACCTTGTTCAGACGTCTTGAAACCACTGAGATACGAGAGTGGATGGCAAAAGTCCATACCGACCCACATTACAGGAAAGAGTGGATGGGAAGAGTTCAACAACGACCCAAACTCCAGGGAAGAGTAATTGTGGAGAATCCACATCAACCCGCACTACAAGGAAGAGTGGGCGGGGAAAATCACAGGGAGGGGTAGACTAGGAGAGCTTCTTTAGCGGCCTCGTCTAGATACAAACAATGCTGCCAGTCTTCTCTCATTTCTACATTTGAGTTCACTTTATCATCGAAATTTGAGGTTCGTTTCACATGAGTTTTCTTTGAAACCGTGTTGTCTTCCACTTGAGTGGTCATTCCTTTGTAGTTGGTCACCAATATGCTTTCACATTAACTTTCCCATCACTGTACTGACCACGCTCGTCACGGAGACCAGTCTGTAGTTCAGCGCATCCTCCAGGTCTCCTTCCATGGAGATAGGCATGACGCTTGCCCTCCTCTATTGCCTTGGCACTTTACCTTCCTCCAGCGACATCTCGATGAACGTTTCAAGAGAAACAGTCTGGACAGGATTCACTTGCTTAAGAAGATATTTCGCCAGAAGGAGAGGCCAGCGCGTAGTGCTCACTGCATGAAAATTTAGAGTTACAAAGATTGAGTTGTTCAAGGGACGTATTGTAATGTGTTATGTGTGAGATCGAGAGACTGTATACAGTCAGCGGCCGTAGCGGTACCCAGCAGTAGGCACTACCTCCTCCTGGGTATCGGGAAGGTTAGCGATGCAGTAAACCAGCCAGCACTGCGCCGTTTGTTACGGATTCCCCTACCCACGCCCTCGCCCAGGTCACTGCTTTTGCTCTCTTTGCCTCGCCTACGCGTGCGTTCCTGGCACCTAATCTACAAACTCACGCCCTCTCCATCTCAAGCATATCACATCGCCCGCCTGACAACACATAACTCAAAACCCTTTACGCTCCATTCAATTTTTTTTTTCCTTTTTGCAAAAATATGACATTACCGATAAGGAGTGCTAAATGGTTCCCAGAGCCCACCTTGACCGAAGTCAAGCGACTGGGACCTGCTTCCATCCCCCGGCACAGCTCCCATCCCTGACTTTGTTCATTTCTGCAACAATCGTGGCCTGAGATCCAACCTTAGCTCTGTCGAACACCATCTGGTCTGTTCCTGCCTTTACCTCTTTCCTCCCTGAAACCCAACTTTCGAAGGTTGCTTCCGCTTGCATTTCTGGAAACTGTAAAGCAAAAACTCCTTTTCTTTGCCTCTTTAATGAAAACTGACCCACTCCATATGGATTTGGTTTTGTGTTGTGCATATTCTCTCATCTATGCACAACTCTTCAACTATTCGACATCCAGCCACAAATCATTACTCTCTTCACATCCAGATGCTGAAATCTGTGCAAGGAACTTCAGCGTACACCACAACATGGACCCGATGGGTGGATACGAGGCTTTTTTTCCTTCTTCTCCTTAACGATCCAACACAAGTCTCGGCCATTCATCATATCATATCTCCCTCTGAAACCTCCCTCTCTACGCACGCTCCTTGGCGGTCCTCCCACCGCCACCTTATTTCTCTCTCCTCCAACTTACTCTTTGTCTCCATTTCAGAACGCCAGCTTTGGCACTCAAGGTGAGCTCAGCGATCATTCCTGTCTCTCTTCTATGATGACTTTTCTTGGGACGGTATTGCTATTTCGCTGGCCGAGATGCCTCGCGTTGTGCTGACCGTATGGTGAAGGTGACCCCGGCTGGGGTGGGTGGGATCCTTCATACCATTTTCTACTAAATCTTTCTTCTCCAAGTCGTAGTGTGATGACCTCTGCTCTGATACCTCTCGCGTACGTACCGAGCCAGAAAACTCCTCCCTTCTCCTGAATTCAACTCCGTTTTAGTAACTATTCGGGATCGCTGCAATGCTTTTATTCAGAAGGTCAACCACTCATTTCTAAAAAGAAAGTGTGCTGGCTGGACTCATGCTGACAAAGCTTTTTGGTCCTTAGCCAAAACTTTTGTGATTTATTGTTTTCCCTTCTCTTCCAACCCGAACAAACTATAACCAATTCTCTAACTAATAAAGTCGCTTTTTTTGGAACCTCAGCACAACCCAGCCTGACTTGGTCAACTGTCATGATTTTCCAGAACAAGGGGGGGGGGGGGAACGATGCTGACATTCAAGCGGGTGTATTCACACTCAGTGGAGAAGGAAGGTCAGGTCGTGAGGAAGAAAAGCAAATCATTAATGGCTTGGGTGGACAGCCCAACGGCCCGAGGTTAAGATTGTCATCTCTGAGGTCTCGGACGCTCTTCTCATAGAAACACCAACACTCAAAGCTTTGCCAGTCTGCCATCTTGCTGTTCTAGACGAATTTCTTTCTAGGACGCTGTGGCCCTTAATCCTTCCGTGTTACATTTTCCCTGATGAAGAGATGTGTCATAGGAAAAAGTGTGGACTCTTACTGAAGGTTTGACCTTATGGAAAGTTTAGGGATGTCCGAGATCCACGGTCACGCATCTTCCTGGATGACAACCAAGTACAAACACTGCTTCCTCTTGTTCCTTGATGCGCACGACACACATGTGCGCGGGCGCGCCATACAGATGCTTGCATGAGTAATCAGAACGGTCGACTTGCCTCACAACAGATATACGATGGTAAAGAGAATATAATATACTTGTATGCAGTCATCAGATGGTGAAGGAGACCTGACAACATAGTATAGCCGGAGGTAAAGCTGCAGAATGAGTAGGGTCATAGAAACGGTATCATGCTTGCACTGTCAGCTGTGCTGAATGACCAGGTGTGGGGCTGCATGACCATGAGTGGTGTTACCTAAGCAGATGTGGTGCTGCTTGACCAGCTGGTACATTTCCAACCGTGACCTGCCATACCTCTCGTGTCTCAGCGTTTGTCTTGCATCAGAACTATTCATCTTCTGGTCATTTGACTTCTTACAGTTCAACTCTTGCCCAGTTCATCTCCTGATCACCGAAAGTCTTTTTCAGCCACACTACCCACCCTCCACCAACTGACGACAGGATTCCCCTGCCAGTGGGTAGTCTGGATACAGTCACCCCACTGTGGGAACCTGTTCGGGACAAGTTAGGATCAAACAATTGTCACTGTTAAATTTCTGTACAAGAGAAACCTTTTGGAAGGCCGATAGTCCTAAGTAACGGACCCCACGTAGGTTGCCTGGGGAACGGACCCCACGAGGGTTGCCTCGAGGAACATACCCCATAAGGGATGTTCTGTGGAACGGAACCCTCAAGGGCAACCCTGATGAGAGGGCCTAGCAAGGGAGGCCAAAAGGAACGGGCCCTACAACAGCAGCGCTGAGGAACGGATTATGAGAGGGCCTCTGCTTCCCTGGCATGAAGAGGGAATCTCTGTCCGTGGATGATGCAACAGTCCATATGGTAAGATGTCATAAAGGTGTTATCCTTATCACTTGAGGCCCTTTACCCCGGACACCCAGTTGCAGTTGTAAACTGGTATTTCACGAGACTGATGGTTCGCGTCGTCCTAGAACTAACATCCGGGTCAATAGAGGCGAGGGTCCGGCGAGGAGGAAGTGTGCTTGTGTCTGCCTTGCTGCCCGCCCGCCGCTACTTCCCATGCACTGCCGGCCGGGGGAAGCTGCCCTGTCGGTGTCAGGACGTTGTACAAAAGTGTGTGGAGGATGCGTACCACTGTAGGAGACAAATCAACACCCGATCTGGGAAATCTATGTCGCCTTACATGACAGACTCTGTAAATAAAGGATCTGGTCGCATGACAAGTGAACAAGAGAGTTCGTTTCTTCCTTCCTGCTGCTGTCTGCCCCTGGCCGTGGCGAGGGAAGGAGTCCTAGCCTTCTCCTCGCCCTCCCTTTCCCAGGGAGCAGACGTGACCAGCTTACCACATGGCCCCCATAAACCTTCGCTCAAATTCCTTCGTGCCATTCCTTTCTCATGTTCCCCTGACGTCACCGGCATAGACGAACAGAATGAAATAACCGAAAGGAAGAGGGAACATGAGGTGGGGTGGGGGGATCCCAGCCTTGGCTCTGGTCTGCTGGCCGGATGACTCAAGGTGTTGGCGGGTTACCGTGGACTCACCGGACACGTTGCCTTTTATTTCAACTTAATTACTACTTCAGTAAATCTAAACTGTCTCTGTACTGTCATACACTAACATACATGTTATACATAGTTGAAGAGACTGATCATACAGCTACTGGGGTCACTCAAGAAGGGTCTGCATGGCGGGGAACTAATGATGGTTCATTATTTCCCCGGTAGGGTTGAGGACCAGCGGCCCACCTGGTTGTGGTGCGCAACAGCTGATCCGCGGCATCAGCTGATGGAGTCCCGGCTGGCGCCACGGGGAAGTGGCCCACCGCTCCTGGCCGCCCGTGAAGAGAAATTTTATGTTTCAGGCAATTTATAGGAGATTTTGGGAGTAATGAAGGCCTGGAATGGCTCAATGGTTCGTATACCTAGGCCTATGTATCCACGGTTTATATTCGTCGAAATATTCTTATATATATATATATATATATATATATATATATATATATATATTGTTGTGACTACTGTATTATGAAACATACCCATTTTAGTCCTACCAGATTACGATCTATTTTTCCACACATTTTTTAGTGCCATATGTGGGGGAGGAGGTTGACCTGGGCAACGAGATGTATGTTCAACTAATGTCCCGATGCTATTTTGTCTTGACCTTACCCCGGCAACCCTGTGACGTCAGTGACCTAAGCAGTGGTGAGGCACACGGCACAGGATGGTACAGGAGGGCACCTCGCCCGTCTCACTCTCTGGTTCCTTCTGTGTATTCTTTATTGATAGACTGAACAAATACCAATATGACTTGCTGCTTGTCTCGGGCAATATGACTTGCTGCTCGCCAAATATTTACGTACATGTAAAAATGTCGTGAGAAACCACGATCCTGAACATTCCAAATGCCGACTCTGCTCTACGCCTGATGAACATACACTATGTTTGCAAATGTCCCATACCCTGTGATCTTAGACCTCAAGGCTTACTGCTTTGACCACTTTGTGATTACTTTATAGACGACAGTATCTTTGAAAACATTCTGACACTGTATCCAACACTCGCCATGCCCTGAGCTGTTTAAACACCTCTTTAGTCATGCCCAGTAAAAGCACGTTCTCTTACTACAATGTCCAGCGTGTAATATACCTTGAACCTCTTTGGATGACTGTGAATGTTAGCAGCATGGCCAGTGCCAGTGTATTCTGTAACTGCATGCCCAACATGTAATGTACCTTTGACTTCTCGTACTGCTATCAATGTTGTGTCCTCTTCCAAACATACACCTCAGTGTATAAGTAATTACTTTGGGAATGCACGGTAATTCGAATGTTAACAATGTGTTCTGCATATGTATGACATCTTAGACTTGCTTTGTATTACACAGACATTGTTACCTACGTTGCTGTCAGCATCACTCACTATCCTGTAGCTATTTATCCTGCATCTGATGTATCCTAGACCTCCCTCCGCCCCTGCCAGCAGGGGACCCCTATGGGTCCTTGGGCCCCACTCGGGCCCACCTGTCACACTCCTATGTCCATGTACTGTACCCACTGTACGCTTTCTACTGCCTCCACCTATCCCTGGATATCTACCCTTCATCCATACCCTCATTGATATGCTTTCATCACGTACATCTAGACAATAGATATCTTAAAACTAGAATAATTTGCCTTGGATAAGAAGACTTGCTGCCTGTGTGTTGCAGGAAGACTTGAGCAATCTTGTCTTTCTCTTTCGGTTCAGATTCCCTTCTTTACACATTCTGTCAATAACTGCTTTTCTTTTAGCGAAGATTTTCCTGTCGAATGCTTCGTCAGGTGATACAGCGCGCGTCCATGCCGTAGTTGGCTGGTACCAGCAGCCGGTAATGTGTCGCTCCTGCTGTTTGGGCGGGAAAGAATGCCATTGGCTGGCGAGGAGGTGGGTTATGGCGGGAAACCAAAGCTATTGATTTATTGATGGCAGCTTGAGTCATGTAATTAGGGTTACGAACACCTTCAGTACTCCGTAATGTACCGCATCATTCGTTATGATACCTGCGTACATGACCCACTGCACCGTGGCATGAAAATGCTAGACCCAAGGTTCCCTGTGTGGACAAATTAGCAACAGGAAAAATAGAATCTTTTCATTGTTATCTAGACTGACACAGTAGAGACAGGTAGACACAGACCCCTCGCTTCAGCCACATATTTGGATATTTTGAGCGGGAAAGTTTGGGAAGCTGGCGCCCGAGCAGGAAGCGGCAGGGGACAGTGAGGTGGCTGCCACACTGCTGCTGTCATGGTATTTACACCAGTCATATACATCAAGCGCTCCAGTATGACAACATTTTCCGGTGTACCGACTCAGCTTCTTGTTGGCGTTAGCAGCGTACAGAGCCTGTGTGTGTTTGTGTCAGTATAACTCAGTCGTATCCTGTGGGAATATGACAGGCAACCTCTGGCAATGATGGTCAGAGAGGAATTTGTCTGTAGTGTACATTAATTGTCTTTTGACGTGAGTTCACAGCCCGTGTGTAGGGAGGCCGTCAGTGCCGTTGTTTCTGGGACGAGGATTCAGACACCACCCCACTGGAGTAAGACGGAAAGTGGCTCGGGCCAACTGAAGCCAACCTCACCTCACCCCACACCTCCCCAACCCCTACCAAAAACCCAGCCCTCCCCATGACCCCAACCATTCTCCCACCTCAACCATCCCCACCCCACAAACCGTGCCCCCATCAACACACCCCCACGACCCCCACCAAAACCCCCTTCATGACCCCTCGCTGGTCTCCTGCCTCACCTTTCCAAAACCAAAGTCTTTTCCTAGCCGCCAACCCCTCCGCGTGCAGCCTCCCGTCCCACCCCTCCCAAACCCACCAGCACCCCATCCAACCCACTCCACTCCCCATCCTTCTGCGCCCCAACCTTCATAAAGTTTCCTGACATTGTAACAGGTGGGGACCTTGTCTCCATGTACAGCGATCTGGCCTCCACTTACAGTTATTCGATCACCACGGATAGCTGTCCGGTCTTCAAGTGCGTTATCTTGTCTCCGTTCTTCGCGTTAGCGAAGTACGTAGACTTAACAAACCACCATTATGCTTTATAGATATACGAGTTAGCAAGTTTATCCTGGTTACTGATACATTACTTACTGGAAGGAATATTCATTAAGTCATGAAGCTGAAGAGAGAAGCAAAACAGTGCGCGGTACCTGGCAGAGGTGGATATGGGAATGGCGTAATGGTTACACATGAGTGACAGTAGCCTGTAGTGTGTGAGTTTATTGTTTTAGAATATCTGTTCATTCAGGGCTGACAAGTATTAGGGATGTGTCAGATGAGGAGAGAGAGAGAGAGAGAGAGAGAGAGAGAGAGAGAGAGAGAGAGAGAGAGAGAGAGAGAGAGAGAGAGA
>JAYMFT010018534.1:0-16538 GCA_038088735.1 Panulirus argus
AGTTCTGCTCCCTCTTCTTTCACTCGATCTGCATCTTGCCTTGTCACAGCTTCCACAATAAACTCAGACTTGGACAGAATATCTCAGTGGGGTACACAAAATTTAGTTAAGTTTAATGCTAGCCTTCCCTTCTTTTTTGAGAAACTTTTTTTTTTTTTTGCTTCCTTTCTATGTCACCATGATTTAACTGCAACCTGTGAATTCCTTGAGGTTGGTCTGGTTGAGACACCGGATGATGGAGCTAGTTGGTGGCAGGCACTCTTTGGGTGGGGCAACCTAATCCAAGCAAATTGCTATGGTCACATTATAGTTTGGTCCAGGAAGGGTTTTGAAATTGGGTTTCACACCAGTTGCAAGGGGCTGTAATGACCAAACCCTAATACTGCACCAAGGTAGTATCTCATTTTTGCTGACAGACACTGTCTGAGAGAAAACATGTTTGAAATGTCAAAACCTGCATTTCTCACTTCTTTTCTAACTTCTTTTGGGCAATTTTCTTTTGTGCCCCCAAAATTTTATTAAATATCTGTGCTATGATTCATTTCATGTTGATATTAACATATTCATTTAGTAGATTAAAAGTTGTACTCATGTCTACAGATTTCTTCTTTCTTTCAGTATTTGCAAGCCTCTGACTACTGATGTTTTTCTGGAGCTTAGCTCCTTTATATTAGGTATAATTTTTATTGTCCTTTGTTGGACTGTCTCTATATGTCCTCTTAACTCTTTAAGGAATGAGCCAGGAAATCTAGATGGGGTCCCCTGGATGGATGGTTATTGAAAAATTCAATGTATATTTTAGTCGTATCAGTTAATAGGAAATACCCCAAAGAATTAAAAAAAGAATCAGTTAAACTAATGTTAATTGTTGCTGTACAGATTTTTAAACTTAATGCACCAGCTGATTGCTGGTTGTTGACACTTCCATCTTTGTCTCGTCTGACACTCTAGGAATTTTTCCCAAAACTAATTATACAGTAGTTGCTAGAGATAAAAGTTATCACTGCATACTCATGAAGTGAACCATCTAGTTTAAGTGAGAGTGATAAAAAGCATACTGTATAGGTATGTCTTCAATATCAACACTGTTGGCCATACAGGTACATGTATATACATGTGAAGTACCTAAAGAGACACTTTAGAATTTTTCTTGGTGCTTATTGTAGTTACTTTTGGCATAAGGCATCTCTTCATACACATAAAATGCATCTTCTACTGTGAAAGAGCACGAGAAGAGGCAAGATTGTTGGCTCTGCATGTATGTTGACACTTCCGGATGAGTTAGATATGAAGGCTGAATTAGTGTTACTGTAATGTAGGTTATTTGTTTTACCATCTCTGTGCCCAGGAAATTGATGTATATAGCTTCCTTTCACAACAATCTATTACTGTGCTTTTTTATCTGTCTATATCTCTGATGCCCTTTCCCTCCAGGAACTCCCCTCAAGGGGTGGCCACAGCAAAAGAGTCTCCACTTATCCCTGTCCTTACATGCCTCTCACACATTCGCCATTCCACGTATTCTTCATCTGTTTCTCTCCCTCCAGTATTCTTCTACCCTATTTGCCCATGTCACAGGTGGTCTTCCACTCACACCAACCCCTTTAATTGTACTATCATACACTCTCCTTGTAAAGTTCCAGTTATGCATTCTTTCCACATGCCCAAACCACCTCAAAATATTACATTTCACAAATTCTGACACTCAACAATTCACTCCCTTTGTATTCACATCTCTCATACACCCTTTCATTTCTTTCTTCATTCCAGCTAGTCACACCACATGCTCTTCTCATATAGCTCATTTCCACAGCCTGTATTCTTAACCTCTGTGCCTCATTCCATGTCCATGTTTCAGCTGCATAGGTCAGGGTTGGGAGGACTATGCTGTCCCTTAATCCTCTCTTTGCCTCCATACTTACACCTCTACCCTTCATTATTCTGTTAAGGGACTCAATGACTCTTCTACCCTGTACTGCTCTCTCCCTTATCTCCCTTAACAACACACTTACCCAAGACAGCTCCCTGATACTTAAATTCCCTCACTTCTTCCAGTCTTTTCCCCCCATATCCACCACACAATATAATACACTTTCTTCTTTAACTCTATATGGTTTTACAAAATCTATACTTTCACTCTGTTTCCTTTCAGATACCATTACTTTACTTTTACATGCATTTACCTTCAATTTCCTCCACTTACACACATCATAAAACACGTTTACAACTTTCTGCAATTCCTCTTCTCTCTCCGCACACAACACAGTATCATTTGCAAACAAGCTTGCCACTAGCTACCATATCTCACTGCCACACTCCATCTCTCACCCTTTTTCCCTAGTTTTGCTTTCATCTCTCTCATCACTCCATCCATATATATTAAGAAGCCACAGTGACATCGCACAGCCCTACCTCACACCTACGTATATCCCAAAACTTTTGCTCAGCTTTCTATCCACTCTTACACACGCATTTGCTCCTCTATAGAAAGATTTTACACCATCCTGCAGTTGTCCTCCTATACCATATATCCTTGATACATCCCACAAAGCATTCCACTTGACTCTGTTATACGCTTTCTCCAGATCCATAAAAACTGCATACAGCTTCTTACCTTTTGCTAAATACTTTTCCACGGTTATCTTTAATGCAAGAATCTGATCCACACATCCCCTACCTTACCTAAAACCCCCTTGCTATTCACTTATTCTGCATTCAGTCACTTCCATCACTCTGTCAAGTGTTATTCTTGCATACACTTTTCCTGGTATACTTAAAAGACTTATTCCCCTATAATTGCTACATACATCCTTAGCATCTCTTCCTTTGAATAAAGGAACAATAACAGCTTTCACCCAATCTTTAGGCACCACCTTCTGTTTCCATGCTAAATTACATTTACGATGCATCCACTCTGTCACACTTTTTCCTCCATACTTCTGCATTTCAGCTGTAATCCCATCCACTCCGGGTGCCTTTCTTTTGATTAAGCATAGTATTATGAATAGGCATGATATTTACTCACTTAAACTCCCTAGAATATCTTAAATAGCCTGCCTAGTGATTGTCTATTTGTGTAGTATGGGCAGTTAGTTCAACACTTAAGGGCCCGTCTCTTAAGCTTTTTTTTTAATGTAATACATACTATTAGATTTGTGAATAGTTTGTATTCACAGTCTCATGACTTTGCTTATTCCATTTATTCACAACTCTGATTTCACAGAAGTATTTATTCTTATATATTCTGACAAGTTTCATCTTTATATTCTTGCTGTGATGTATCATAGGTATTTCTTTGCATCTATCAAAGAACTGTTTACTGTTAGCATTGTCAGTTTTATTCAAGATTTTTAAAGTTAATATCATTTTCCTTATCCTTCTCTCTTCCATTTTGGGCAAGTTTACAACCTCTAACCTCTCTTTATCAATTTTGGTGCATTCCCTAGGACTTTTTTATAGGTATTTTATGTAATGCAGTAACCAAACTTGAGATTCACACTTTAATTTAGGTCCTATATAATTTGTAAATAGTGTATTGAGCATCTTCTTACGTCTTTACTTAAAGCATTTCTAATATAAAGCCACAAAACATATTCCTTTTCCACATTTCTCTTGATGCAGTGTTTTTGCAATGGTTTGGCTACTAATATCAGCCTTTTGCTCATAGATTCATGTAGTTCGTAGTGAAACCTAGACCCTTTCCTATCACAGTTTTATTGACCATGGTCGTGAGTGTACATGTTTAGAGTAATGTATTCCATTTTACCAGCCATGGCATCAAGTTTAGAGTATCTCAGTTTTTCATGGCACTTTCAAAATTTTTTACCACAAATAAGGCAGTGCCACATGGCTGCTTGTTGCATGTGGCCCAGCTAGGCAGAGTGCAGTTGCTAGGCAGAGCCTGGGGGAGTGTTATCATCAGGTAGTGTTGCTAAGGCAAGCAACAAGATAGCCCTTTGTGCATTATAGCTGGCTGGCTGTTTTGTGGAAGTACTGAGCCACAGGGATGACATGCTGCCATGATATTATTATTTTGAAAGGTTTTTTAATTATATCTTTGTACTTCTAAGAAGAAGCATGTTGTTTTTGAAGTATAAGCATATCTTTAACTTTGAAGTGTTCATTGTAGGACTTAAGGTATGTTTCTCAAAAGGCACTCCTTGAAATCTCCCATTTCTCATAGACCTTGTACCTTGCCAACCATGGTTTTGCCAACCATAGGGTCTTTCAAAAATGCAATCCCAGTGGATGGCAAGGGATCTCTGTATCGTTTACTCACTATGAATATTATTTACATGAGAAAATTAAAAAAATTAGTTTTCATCAATATGTATATACTGATACATGAGAAATTTTTTCTTTTATTGTAAGACTGACTAGAACATTTGCTCTGTAAATCAGGCTTCCCACCCTGTTGATGTAATTACATTGTCCTTGAGAATATATGGAGAATTGTGATGCATGAAATTTTTCCAGCTGTGTTTTTAGGTTGTTAGTGATACTTCTTAATAAGAAATGAAATCATATGTCAGCTGGAAATATAAAACATTGCAAGCAAAATCTTTAGAAACAAAGCTAGAAATCATAATGATATGATGAAAACCAGGCTAAAATACATTTGGGATGTTATATCTCACACTGTTGCACACATTCCATTTTTTCTCCATATTTCTTGGTTTGCTCTAAACAATTTCTCTTTGTTCAAGGTTCTCATGGAACATAACCTCTGTATAAAGCAAGGGATGGGTATGGATAAGGAAATAATCATCATGCTATTTTAGCCAATTTAAGGCTAGAACTAGAATATCCTTCTCAGGTTTGGTCACTGCACCTAAAGAAGTTTAAAAAACTCATATAGAAGGGTTCAGATGAGGACAACAAAGATGTTACCAGAATTAAGAAAGATTAGTTACAGGGAAAGGCTGGAGGCTTTAAATTTACACACTTTGGAAGAGAGAAGAGTGATGGGTGACTTGATCACAACTTTTAAGAATTTAAAAGAGATCGGTGATTTGGACAGTGAACAGGTCTTTGAGCAATGTATGCATAAGAGCAACCAAAGGATATAACATGAAACTATGTAAGATATGTGTTAAAAAGGATATAAAAATATAGTAAAAGAATGGTTGATGAATGGAACAGGGTGAATGAAGACATGTTTAATGCAGACATCATACATAAAGTTAAGAGGTTGTAAGCTAGTAGAGAATGTTCAAGAGATGGGACCCCCTGACTGTACAACTCCCTCTCCATACAGTACAAATAGGTTTGAAATCTGTTAGAAGCTGTTTCCAACAATTTACAAAGCATTTTTCTAGGACTGATGTTAGTCACTGGAATTATTTTTTTTATGATCATCAATGTTTCTGTTTTATTGATTAAACCTGCTATTTCACATAGACCAAAAGCAACAAGTCACATGGTATGAGATCTAGGGAGCATGTGGGTGAGAGTAAAATTTGTCTTATTTAGTCCCTCTTCATAGGAAGATTTGATCGAGATAGTGCCGAACATTTAGTGCATAATAATGCAGGAACCATCTTGTCAAAAGCATCCTGATGCATGCATGATCCATGGAATGTTTTCTGTTGCATATCCCGGAAGCCTCAGTTGATAATCATTGTGCTTTACAGTCTTTTAGAGTGATGTACCATTCTGTGTCTCTGGAAGCATCAATATCAAAACAAATATTCAGTTTCTGAAAATCTCGTTCTTGTTTTCAAACTTCATTTGAATTTTCTGTGCCCCAGATAATGCAATTATGGCAATTAACTTTTTCATTTATGTGGAAAGTTGCTTTATTGGAAAACAAAAGCAATAATGCAATATCTGGCTGATTGTTTCTCATTTCTTGAAGTTGCAAGTGCCATAGGTTCTGAATTATGTCTGAGAGTTTATTTTTGCATAATATGAATATATTAAGGATGTAGTCCTAAATATCTGTGCATAATTCTTATGGCACTGCATCTTTGGATACCAACATGCTTTGAAAGTTGATGTTTTCTTGTTTTAGGACTATAAATGATTGTGTCATGCTTCTATGCTATTTTTTTCTTCTGTTCTAACATGTTGATGTCATCCACATTAATCTTTGCAGCTATCTTGTCTTTTTCATAAATTCATTAGATTGTAAGCCCTGACGATGAATCATTCAGAAAGAATCCTTTAAAATTCCTTTTGAAAACTGTTAGAGATCCAAAGACTTTCATAAGATGCTGCTGCCCTCTGTTCATCCAAATCTAAGCTATCATCTATCATCAAAACCTGCAGTCACAAGAGTTGAAATAAAAACATTAAAAAAGTAATGAAATCATATCATGGTAATGTTAGGTTCAGTAATGTCCAGTAAGAATCTATCTATCTATCTATATCTCTGATGCCCATTCCCTTCGGAAACTCCCTCAAGGGGGTGGTCACAATAAAAGAAACATCATAACTGGTGAACTCCATTGCCACTTCTTAGCCTTTAGTGCCTCACCCCTAACAGGCCACTGGCAAAGGGCAACTCTAGCAGTGTTGTCAGAGGCTCTTACCTAATGTTCCTACTTACTACTACAGGTTGAGCATCCCTAATTCCTCACCTAAACACATTATTTTTTCATTGTATGAGTGGTATTTCATATTTTTTTATTGTTAAGTACTTATGTTAGAATAAGAGTGAGAATATGATTGCTTATCAGTAGCACATAAATTCAGTAAGGAAGAAGGTGATGCCAAACAACCACAGATTGTCCACATGGGCAGCTGAGGTTGTGATACCATAGCTTTCTGATGGTTCATTGTTACACAAACTTTGTTTCATGTGCACAGTTATTGAAAATATTGTATAAATTACCTTCAGGCTATGTGTACAAGGTGTATATGAAACGTAATGAATTTTTGCTTAGACTTGAGTCCCATTCCCAAGATATCTCATTTTGTATCTAATATCCATCATGACAAATGTGGAAAATAGTATGGTATGGAAACAAACAGGTTAGAACTGAGACATACCTAAATGTTTTGACCATTCAATGGTTTTCCTCAGGAGATACTGATTCCAGCATTTGTTGGGACTAAGTTCCCAGCAAATGATAGTCACCCGGTCGGATGCCTTGGCTTGTCGCTTTCAGATTGGATCTCTTGTTCTGCTTCCTCCACTCATTCACAGCAATCTCTGCTGCCTAACGTGACCAGCAGATGAACCCAGACCTTGTGTTAATGTTGTCTTTGGTAAGGATGTAAGCTGCTTACATTGCTACCAAAGATAACATTAACACAAGGTCTGGGTTTATCTGCTGGTCATGTCAGGCAGCAGAGATCTCTGTGAACGATTGGAGGCAACAGGACAAGCGATCCAATCAGAGAGCAACATGCCAAGGCATCCAACTGGGTGACCGAATGCTGGTATCAGTATCTCCTTAAGGAAGACCGTTGAGCAGTCAAAACATTAAAGTATGTCTCAGCTCTAACCCATTTGTTTCCATACCATCCTGTTATCTCATTATGTACATGCAAACATTCCAAAATCCAAAACACTTCTGGTCCCAGGCATTTCAGATGAGGGATACTCGGCCTGTACTACCTAATGTTCCTGCCTAATGTTCCAAGCTACTACTTTTTACTTAATGCTCCCACCTATTGTTCTTACCTACTGCTTCTTTCTGTTGCTCCTACCATTGTGCTTAAAGGCAGGGCTAGTGAATAGCGCCTAGTGCAGGGAAATCTAGAGTTATGAAGTATGAGTTGTTTGAGTTAAGTGTTGGCAAGTATTTTGTGTGACCAGGAGAGATTCTGTGTTTGTGGACAGAATGCCTTCACTTCATAGGTGGGTGAGGTAGAAAGAAAAGACAGCTGCCTGGGTCAGAGGAGTGCAACTTGACAACCACTTAAGTGCTGGCTCGCTTCGTAGTCTTCACTAACCCTCATGTTACCGAGGCAGGTAATATTGCAGACTGCCTACCAGCTTCTGCCTTCCCATAAGACTGGTAAAATATTATTGAACCAGCTTGTAGATAAAGTATGAAATATATATATATATATATATATGATATGTATTTAAAGGCCAGTATGTACTTGCCAAATTATCGATGTTGTTTTTGCATAGGAATCAGGACGTAGTATGAATCTTCCCTTTTACTGTCACGTGTGATGTAAGTTGAATTGGCAGATTAATTCGATGCTAGGTATATAATGTTGATTAAATATTGATATGATGATGGTACATCATACTGATGTTGTAGTGTTTATAGTTGTGTTGAAGAACACTAATACAATGTTGGTACATCATGTCAGTGTGTTATGCAGTCATGTCATTACTGTACTGAGTAATATTGATATAATGTTGTACAAACAATGTTGTGTCAATATTGTGCACACAATGACATATCAACGTTGTATAGCCAGTTTGAAAATCCAGTAAGTTTTCATCATCAGCTTGACTCAATATCTGACCATTTTGTTTCATCCTTAAATCATGGTATTTTTACCAGTTGGGATGATATGTATTTTTTCTTTACAGTATAACAAAATAACAGAGCAATTTTTAGTGTAATTTTTGGCCTTTGGTGTGTGATCCCAAAATAGCCAGTTTTTGGAACATTCCAATTTTTGGTTGACAGGGTTTTGGGATTGTCTACCTGTTTCACTCCTTTCTCCTACACTGTCATTCCTTACCATATCACCCAACTTCACACCAAATGTTGTCCTTAGGCATATTATTTCCATCATGTTTCGCCCTTGGCACAACAGGTATCCAAAATTCAGAAAATTCTGAAATTTTCTGACTATTGTACTGTACTCCCTGGTTGCCACAATTGAAGTATTTATATGTGTTTCTTTGTAAAACCCCAGTTCTTTGACATTTACCACTAATCTCTCTATATTATATACATTACTCTTAGCCTTACTCCACTACTACTAAGTATAGCTGTCCTTTGGGCCAGCAGTAAGGTTAATTTGGTCCATAGTCTTTCATGATACCCTCCATATTTTACCTTATATAGTTTCTTTACTTTTTTCATGCTGTACCTTTGGCCTGTCTCTTCTGTTGAAAGCCTCAATGAATTCTTCATGAGAGGCAATTTTTTTCCCTGCTTTGGTATGTACCATCTGGCTACTGCACTCCAGTATGAATATGATTTTTACTGGTCTCACACATTTATCTTATCCATATTTTCTCTTTTTTTTTTCTTGTCTTTAATCTCCAAAGCTGCATATGCCATAACTGTTGCCTGTAGTAATTCTTTGAACTACCTTTGCTTCCTTTTCTTCTTTTGATTGGATATTTTGGATGTATGTATGCATGATATACCTTAAAAATATTATGTTGCACTTATGTGATTCCAATAAAAATCTGAGCAATAGGAGCTGGTAAATAACATTTTAAACAGTGTCTTTTTTATGGTATTTTTATTATTTTCAGATAAACTTTTTACTTGATTTTGCAGTTATTATCCACAATGTTCTCTTCCATGTTTGATAATTCATTAGAATTGAATGTATGTTTTCTCTTTTTGGCTAAGAGTATCATTATTATCACTTCTCAGATTTTACACTTTGTATGGGGCTTCCATTGTTAACTAATGATATATCCTTGGCTTTTTGCTCTTCCTAGACTGGAGAAAACTTCACTCAGGTAAGTTGCATGCAACACTTTGATCACCTGCTGTTTGTCGTGTGGGTTAGAGACACCAAAATAGTTCGAAGACAAACTTGATTGACATTAGTTTAGTATGCCAGTCTGGTTTACTAATCATTGTTAGTGCACTGCACTTTGATTTTGTTGAATATTTTATTAAAAATTTGTTGTGGACTCACCAGAAACTTATGTTGTCCTTAAGTGTTTCCACTGTTATATAATTTTGTTAGAATATATCAATTTGTTACTTAAATGAAATGAACATAACATAAATGAATTTAAAGATGCTGAAAAGTGGAGAGTGAGGTATCACCTTGAGAGTTCCTTGAAGGTACTATGTAGTACTTTGAAAATAAACCTGCACTAGTGTGTGTTGAATGCTAGTGATTTTTTTTCTTCTGCTTTGCTTATGCTAATATGAGATACTGTCTTGATTGTGTTAACCCATCCATTTGCTCTGGAGTTACATCAGAAAGTATGCACAATCACTAGTCACTGCCATTTTTTAAACAAGTTATTTTTCATGCACCATAAATTATAAAGCCTATTCAGCTTTGAGATTGCACAGTACATTTGGTTGGCAGGATATGTGTAGCTGGCTATTTAACATGTAAATGATAGTGTGCCACTAATTGCCAGCAGTTTTGGCAAGTTTCTGAATACTGAAAAAGTGCACTTTTATCAAGTACTGTATCATATTTTCAGGGGGGTTGCAAGATAATCATTGACCTTTGTGATCTTGATACTAGATTCATACTACATTATAAATATACTTGAATATATATGGTTCGCATCATTCATGCAGTTTAGGATTTTATCTCCCTGGAAAAGTATTTGTTGACTGGTTCTATATCTAAAGTTCAGTTGTCTGATACATATCCACTTAATGTATTGGTTGATGTGGAAGTTTTTTCTTGTTTACAGATTCATCTAGATCATTATGCTTGGATGAATTTTCTAAATTTTATGGATTTCCTTCCTTATCAAGTAGAATATGTAGTACAAACATTTCAGAATAAGTTGAGTTAGTTTATACAAAATGTGGCTTGCTCTGCATCAGCCTCAAAAATAGGATGGACAGATATCTTAGTGTTTTCAACAAGGATTTCTTTGGCGTGGATTTCTTTGGTGTAGTATTAAGTTCTTTTTCCAGTTGGTTTAGTTTACACAAAATGTGTTTTGCTCTGCACTGAATTAAAATAGGAAGGTCAGATATCTAAGTTTCTGTTAAGTGCAATGATGTTTATGTTTTTGATAAGGATTTATTTTGTGGAATATTAAGATGTATATATAGACTATAGAGATTAGTTACCCTCTTTTTTGACAAAATTCATTTGTATGAATATGGAGACCTACTGAACCAATAATATGGCAGCTTCTGCATGGCCAATAGTCAAGAAGTCCAAACTATAGTTTCATGGGGAATGACTATGTTTTGGAAATTCACAATAATGGTAGGATATTTTAAAAACTGGCTTCATAGGATTAGACATGTTAGTATGACAGTCATACTTTGTCCTTTTAGTAAGTATATCAGTAGGGGAATCAAATTGCATGGCTATGTGAACAGTCACTTATGATAGGTATTTAGACCATCTTGATAGAGGTGCTAAAAATTTTCCTTTTTTAAGATAATTGTTGCCCAGGATGGTTAGGATGTGACGCCCATAAATAACACATTGTCTCAGCATCACCTTTCCTTTTGATCTTCTGTAGGTGATTGATGGTAAATAGTATGAATCATCTATTAGTAAAGAAATGGGAGATGAGATAGGGTGAGACTAGCAGATTTGACTGTGTTGTGATCCAGTGGAAATATGCTTGTCTTTGCTCCATGAATAGTTGCATCTAATAGCCATTCACATTTGGCAAGGAAGAAGACGGATTACCCTGGCATCCAGAGAACAACCCTATATCAGGAGCAAAGTAGACCATTACTTGCTTGAAGGAGGTGGTAGTTTCTGTCTGATACCTGTTCATTATGTTTATAGGATTTTGAAAGACTTTCAGTGCTATATATATATTAATCCAGCTTTACAGCTTCAGGGAAATTTGCTTTCCCAAAGAGAACACAAGATATCTAAAGGTAGAAATACAATTAGTGTTGAAGTATGTAAATGAAAGAAATCTTCCAAGTTACTGAGAACTAAGAGAATGAAGTGCATGATTTGAGCTGTGTAAGAAGCTGGATTCTTTTCAAGACAGTGTACTGTAACTAAGAAAAATGGAAAATACTCATTAGGAGCTCTAGATACAGCTAGTGATGAAGTGAACTGTTACCGTTTTAGGAAAAAGTTGAAGTATCTTTCAGCTGACTAGAGTGCTTCTTTGCATACTCATTTGTTAATAGAAAAATAGGAAAAAATCAATGAAAAATGAGGACATAAAGAATCAGTGACTTTGTTTTGACCACAGGGAAATTTAGAAATAGGCACAAAATTGGTTTGTAAAATTTGTCTTCTCTTTGCATTGTACTGATTTATCCGATTCTCATTCTTGGCCATTCAAGTGAAGTACTTTGGATGTAAGGTTGAGAATCCCTTCCTAGACTCATTTCTTTTTATTTCAAGCAGTATGACTGTTGAACTGCCACAGGCATGTTGGGTGATTTGTTTTTTTGAAAAAGAGTACCAAAGATAAGGTCACAGAAATAAATGCCTACCTAGAGCCTCTGTTTATTGTAGAAGGACGAGGATGATTAACAGCATCTCACTAATAACTGTAGACACAAGAATGCCTATATGAATGATGAATTTATATGCTACAAGAGCATCTAAACTTCCTGATTTTTATTATGAAGGTTGTCAGAATAAGTGTATATTATAATTTTTATTTAGCACAAGTACAAATTATTTTTTCAGCCATAATACTCCAGTGAATGCCTAAAGGGCTGGATGAAATCCAAAAAGCATTGCATGGTAAACAGAAGTCTTTCCTGTGGAGGAAAATGCATTAATTTTCTCTCATTTCCAGTGAAGTTAGATATTGAAGCACTTACATTTGATATATGCTAGGACTGCCTGCGGAGTATGATATACTCTATATAGTAGTTCACTGATTTTATCTAAATTATGAATCTTGTGAAACTTGTTTAATGTTGTTGAGTCTAAAAAAAGATGAAGCTTTTCTTTTACTTGAGAACCATGAAAATATTAAGGAGACTGAAGTGTCCTTCTCACCTCCATGCTTTAAACCACCTCCATTGCTCATTCCTGAAATTATTCATCTGGCACCCCATTAAGATACTTTAAGTCTTAAAAAATTTACACTCTGCATCTTCCCATTTCTTTTAGTCTGCCTCATCTGGACCATGCTACCATTTAAATTTAGTAGTATCTGCCATGTATCCATGTAGCTGTACAATCTTTGAAGGCATTCTTCTCACCACATATCTTTCTCATTCTGTCTATCTATATGTATCTCCGATGCCCATTTCCACTGGGTACTCCCATCAAGGGCTGGTCACAGCAAGTGAGTCTCCACTTTCTCATCTTAACTTACCTGTTTTGATTCCATATAATGTATCCATACCTGTCTTCTCCAGTTTTTTCACCTCTTGAACTTGAAACATTATAGCTGGGCAAGCATTTCATTATGCAAGTCTTTTGCACACACTAAACTTAAAAATTTTTCATTGCCAGAAATATCAGTACACCTCTGATTTTTCTTCCTGGCACTACTCTCCTGTCATCTTCAGCTTTTTTACTGTTGTCCTTACTGATGATCATTACCAGACATAAACTGATTAATGACTTCAAATTTTTCTTTATTCAGATGACATTATACTGAAATTGCTCTTTTCTCAAAAACAGAACATGGTTATATTCGTATTATTTTCATCCTCTTCCATGCAGCCTTATGGTACCATCCCAAATAAATAGTCATTAGAGAAGCAGCATTTTTAGATAGGAATAAGAGGATAATTCCTCCAGTGGACTGAAGGCAATAAAGGATGCTTATTAGAAGTGCCTTTTCAGTTGGGTTGGGGTAACCATTGGCACACTGCAGAGTTTGCCGTTATTCTTGATCTGTGTTAATGCCTTAACTGAAGGATGACATTCATACTTGACAATATTTGTAAATTATACTAAAATCATGAGATAATTAGGGATTGACAGGAATTGCATCAATTTACAGAGGGACTAGGACAAGCACCTGGATTAGTCAAGTTGGGTTGATTAGGTTCAACTCAGTCATAAAGTAATGAAGATGGGACACAGTGACAGAAGGCCTTGATATGATCTTGATATAATCTTAGAGGAAACAAGCTACATGAGTCTACTCATGAAAGGGACTAAGGGGTTTAGATGTTATTCAACCTGTCATTAGAACACTATGTTTGAAGAATTGTTAAGGAGGTATACTCTTTTTAGCTAATATTAGATTTGAATCAGACTATGCATCTTGGTTTTGGACTCCACACTTAAAGAGCGACATAAATATCTAACAGAGAAATTCCAAAGTAAGGCAACGAAGTGGGAGAGTATCAGGTGATTGGACTGGAACAGCGATAGTGACTCTGGTCAAAGGAAAGGGTGGTGAGGGTAAGTGTAATAACTATAGAGATTTGCTCATTAAGCATATCAGTGGTTTATGATAGAACAGCGTTTGAGAATGTGAAGAATACGGAGTATAGGATAAGTGAAGATTAGGATGGTTTCACTAAAGGCTAAGGATATTTAGATCAGATTTTTGTGAAGATTTTTTTCATACTTGTTCACTGACTTTCCCAGTCATAGTCCTTATAATGGACTGAGTTCCAGGAATTCAATCCTTTTGGAACTCGGTCCTGCCTACCTTTGGGTATACATGGGGTGATGTACATTGCACATGACAGTTGGAGAATGTATATAAACAAATATGGCCTTTTTTCATCTGTTCCTAGAAGTACCTCACTAATGTGGGAAATGGAAAAAAAAAGAAAACACACACACACACACACACACACACACACACACACACACACACACTACTTAGGTGTAACTGGGTTCCATCTGCTTAGGTTATACCATGAGTGAAAAGTCACCCATGGTGAGGCTGTATCATTAACAATTGGCAAAAGGGAATTCGTTATTTTCAAAGAATTTATACTTCAAAGGAGTGCATCCTTCTTCCCCACTAAGCACTGTGCAACCTGTAGAAGCCCATAGGGTCCTGGGGTTATATACTGTAATTGTGATAACAATAAGAATAATGCTTTCAGTGATATTACAACTACTACTACTTCAGCTACTACTACTATAGATACTGATGATAATAATAATAATAATAATAATAATAATAATAATAATAATAATAATATTGACAATGATAATAATAGTAATAATAATTATAGTAATAATAGTATTTTTAATAGTAATAATAATAGTAATAATATTCGTAACAGTAATAATAATAATAATAATGATATTTGTAGCAGTAATAACAATAACAACACTAATAATACTGTTAAATATAATGATGATAATGATAATAATAATAATAATAGTAATTGATATGTTTGTGGATGGGATGGTGAGGGAGGTAAATGTAAGAGTCTTGGAGAGAGGGCCTGGGAAGTGAGTCAATTGTTGTTTGCTGATGATACAGCACTGGTGGCTGATTTGAGTGAGAAACTGCTGAAGTTGGTGACTGAGTTTGGAAGAGTGTGTGAAATGAGAAAGTTGAGAGTGAATGTGAATAAAATCAAGTTATTAGGTTCAGCAGGGTTAAGGGACAAGTTAGTTGGGATGTAAGTTTGAATGGAGAAAAACTGGAGGAAGTGAAATGTTTTAGATATCTGGGAGTGGACTTGGCAGTGAATTGAACCATGGAAGCAGAAGTGAGTCATAGGTTTGGAGAGGGGGCCCAAGATTCTGGGAGCGTTGAAGAATGTTCAGAAAGAGAAAACGTTATGTGGAATGGGTATGTTTGAAGGAATGGTAGTTCCAACAATATTATATGGTTGTGAGGCATGGTCTATAGATAGGGATGTGTGGAAGACGGTGGATGTGTTAGAAATTAAATGTTTGAGGATGCTGTGTAGTGTGAGGTGGTTTGATTAAGTAATGAAAGGGTAAGAGAGATGTGAGGTAATAAAGAGAGTGTCATTGAGAGAGCAGAGGAGGGTGTGATGAAACGGTTTGAACATATGAAGAGAATGAGTGAGGAAAAGTTGATAAAGAGGATATATGTCAGAAGTGGAGGGAACAAGGAGAGTAGGGAGACCAAATTGAAGATTGAAGGATAGAGTGAAAAAGATTTTGAGTGATCGGGGCCTGAACATGCAGGAGGGTGAAAGGCTTGCACAGAATAGAGTGAATTGGAACAGTGCGATATACTAGGGTCAACATGCTGTCAGTTGACTGAACCAGGGCATGTGACATGTCCAGGATAAACCATGGAAAGGTCTGTAAGGAGCTGTGGTTTTGGTGCATTGCACATGTCAGCTTGTGTATGGATGTGAGCAGATGTGGCCTTTCTTCATCTGTTTCCTAGCACTACCTAGCTGATGCAGGGGGATTGATTTGGTGTGGGGGAGAGAAGAGAATGTATGTGTTATCTTCATCTTTTCCTTCATACATTTATGCTTTTTCCTGTGGGGCGGGATGGCTTTAGGAACGGATGATGGCAAGCAAGTATGAATACATACATATGTATTTGTATGTGTATGTATATGTATATATATGTATATGTACATGTATGTGCATATACTCATATATATGTGTGTATTTGAGGTTGTGTTATTTTTCATCAGTTTCCTGGCACTACCTTGCTCACGTGGGAAATGGTGATCAAGTATGAAAAATAATAATGATAATAGTAATGATGATAATAATTATAATAATGATGATGATAATAATGATAATAATAATAATAATAATAATAATAATAATAATAATAATAATGATGATGATAATAATAATAATAATAATAATAA
>JAYMFT010018545.1:0-31312 GCA_038088735.1 Panulirus argus
TATATATATATATATATATATATATTTTTTTTTTTTTTTTTTTTTTTTCATTTAAAAGGCTCTCAACCAGAAGAAACTGTACTGATATGAATACTGCAAGAATACTATGAACATAACGAATAGATATTAAACATATATACGTATATACGAGGGCCTAGCAAGAGGTATGGAAAGGCTGTGTAATCTACGACCAGGAGAAATATGCTCAAAAGTTTCAAGCATTTTGAAACATGCAAAAAGCATTTAAAAGAAAAGATCTGTAAATGGCAGAAGTCACAAAAGATATCTAACACCACAGCAGTCAAGTAAATCTAACCCTCACTCTTGGCAAATGGCTTCTAAGCCATTCATTGTTTATATGAGCACTGACTGAAATTCTAGATTCTGCAGTTCTTGGTCTGGAGGGAGAAAACAGAATTGAAAGGCAATTTGGCTTCTGCTAACATACGTAGGTTAATGCGTAAACGTTCTCGTTTTCTCTCATGCCAAATGGAGGGTGGATCAGTAGAACAGCCGACCGGATTCTAAATAGCCAGTTGTTTTGGAGGCCTCTTACTGTTAGGATTAAAGGTTCGTTTAATCCAACTGT
Source organism: Panulirus argus (assembly GCA_038088735.1). NCBI lineage: Eukaryota > Metazoa > Arthropoda > Malacostraca > Decapoda > Palinuridae > Panulirus > Panulirus argus. Next base: position 590 of record JAYMFT010018545.1, read on the forward strand.
TTAGGTTAATTCATCATTATTGATAAGGAAACGTGAGAATGTATCATGAAGGGGAAGAATTTTTTTTCTGTACTACACACGCACAGTATTTAGGACGAGATTTTGCTAAAAGGCATAGTAGGGATAACTGCATAGTTGCAATGGAGGGCCAGATATAGATTGAGTGTGTGTGTGTGGTTTTAAGACTCGTAACACGCGAGTGTTAAATGATTTGTCAGTTGATGGTTATATCCTGAAACTCACAGCCTTAATGGCCCAGGTAGTGAAAAGCCCAAAACCCAACACACACAAATACTAGCCCCTGATGAAAGGGGTAATCGCACTTCAGTAGTTCAGATAATTTAGTTACTGAAACTTTACAATACACTACGTGTTTCACGGAAGAAAAATCCGCCTCATCAGGCGTAACAGACTAACAGTTCACAAAGTTTGAACTCCAGACACAAGTACACAGACCTGTACACCCTGAATGTTCAAGTCTGTGTGCTTACCTTAGGAGTTGAAACTGTGTATCTACGTTGCTTACGATGTTCAGAATCGTCTCTCTACAGTGGTTCTTGTGCACATACAAGCAAGGGTTGTGCCACACTTCTTCACGCTCACTGCAGCAGTATCAGGTTAACTAGATTTTAAAGTGGGGGTAAACAAAATCTTTGCCGTTGATTCTTTTGTTTTGTAAGAGCAAACAAAGTAAGAAGGTTTTGTGTTAAACTTCAAAGCCCTTCAGGAAGGTCCATGAAGTTTGCACCACTTGCCTTCCTAGCCCTTCTTGAAGTGTGCCATAAAATATTTGCCCATGAAGGTCTTTACTCATTCCATTAGTATAAGGTTGAGTCTTTTTATGCAGATTAGACTGTTCCAAGAACAATCCTTTACAGAGCGGCCAGTATCCTTAAAGCATTCCTGCCCCGATAAAGAAATTCCTTCCTTTAACTAAGGCCTTCCACGCTCTTGGATGAGTTGGTCATGTAGTCCCTCACATTCCCTTAAGCATTTGTAGTCTCTCACAAGGATCTCAGTTTCCCCATCCCTCTCCACCTGCCTCCCTTGACACGTCCCTCCCCACTGTAAAGCGCACAAAGCTTTGATACCCTTACCGTATTACCTTACGTTACTGTCACGTGTTGCCTTACCATTGCCCCTTATTCTCTTCACCATTACCTCTACCCTCTTTCTCACCACGTTCCTCCCTATCGGAACCCCCCCACCAATTAACCTTCACCTCTCTTTTATTGCAGACCTGCGCCGGTATTTCGAGGAGCCTCCGTACTCCGAGTCTGTCCCTCTGGAGCAGCAGGTGGAGCTACGCTGCCTGCCTCCCCTGGGCCGCCCTCACCCTACCACCACCTGGCTCAAGGACAACGTCCCCATCGACTTCGACCAGAACCACAGCTACAGGTGAGCCGTTGTAGGGATTAGCTCTTCTTAATTTAGTGTGAGAGATGGTTTTTTCGAACACTCTTAGCTGCAAGTCGCTCTCTCTCTGAACAATGTCAGCAGTTCTGTAATTTATGGTACGTTTAAACGATTTACTGGTGTAGTGCATGGCCAAGGTATGGCAAAGTTGTACTGTTGTATAGGTAATTATTGAGGAGTTGAAGCAGGGACAAAAATAACTCCTGCTAGTGAGTTGTTGTATATTTTTGTACGGTTGAATTCCAGACGTGTTGTATTTAACATCCAATTCAAGTGCTTGTAAAGCTGTAGATTTAATGAAGATTTTTTCTCTATGTTGAGGGCTGCAGTCACGGACTAAAGTCCACATCAAGGCCGGACCCTAATTGAAAAATAGAATTAAAAAACGAAAAAAAAAAAAACGAGAAAGCATTTACGAATTTTTGAGAAAGTGAAAGACCTGTCTTTTGAAATGAGCCAAGTCAAGAAAAATCTATTATCCTGTGAAAAATACCAAGAATTGCAGGTAATAGTTTAGGGTATTTTTTACCCCCCAAAAAAGTTTTGTTTGAAAATTGAAATATGCCAAAATGAAACTCTTCTATACTTGAAATAATCACAGAAAAAGTCTCAAAATGCTTTCCCTCACCGATAAATACCCAATAAATACGATGCGATTTATCATAAAATCCTTGAAAAATCTTATCATTCTAATGCTTAATTACAAGCCATAATTAATTTTAAACAGTATTTCAACCCCAGTATTTCAACCCCAGATTCGTATTCAGTGTGCAAAATAGTCCATTTACTGAGGTGTACAAGGAAATCGATATTCCTGAGAAAAATACCAAAAGTTGCAGGTAATATTTCTGGGTATTTTTTAACCCAAAATATTTTTTCTTTGATAACCTATAGATATTACTTCGTGTGAAGGTCTAGTTAGGAGATCAGTGCATCAATATTTGCAATGGTAAAGGTAAGGTGTCAGAGGTGTTGGCAGTCGCATTAAGCTGTTGGTAGTTGAGCAGTCGCACGATGCAGTGCGTCTCACGGGCGTCAGCCTCTTGAACCTCTTCTGCAGCGAACTGATGTAGTCCTGAGGCTGCGAAATAAGGGGCAAGGTAAGTCACAGGTAGAAGTATGGTTCGGGAGAGGTAACGGTGGTGCTCAGCAACAGCAGCAGCAGAGGGACCTTAAGTAGTCACGCACGCGGAGATGAGACAGCTTACGGAGCACACATCAGGGGAGAGGACGCCCAGGAAGATGGACAGGCGTCTCTCGTGGCGCCAGTCCTTGGGTCACCTGATGGTTGTTGTCTGTGTACCGCATGATGTCATTGTGCATATGTCTTTATTTTTCCATAATGGTAAAGTTTGACTGTAAACACTCGATTGGATTGTCACATTTATTTATGCACTTGTTTATATGCTTTATAAGTACTTTAATATCTGTTGCGTTTGTCAGTCACCCCTATCCATACTTTCCTCCTCCTCCTCCCTCTCCCCATCCACCACTCCCTCCCCCATAACTTCATAAGTTAACTTCTCTTCGTTTGTCTGTCGCAGAATTTCGTCGGAGGGTTCGCTGCTGATCCTCTCGGCCAGGCCTGGGGACTCGGGCAACTACACCTGCGTCGCCGAGAATGTGGCAGCGAAGAGAGTCTCCGACCCCGCCGTCCTTAAAGTGTACGGTGAGTACTCATAAATTTCTGGGGTTCTTCGTCAGTGCTTATAGTCCGATGTTGGGACTTGCATAAGCCCAATACCTTTATGGTTGTAATGATTTGGTGCGGAACCGTTCACCATACGCCTCAGTCAAGCATTGTTGCTGCTACATCTATGGCGTGGGTTTGTTTGTGACGGTGCCACAAGCAAGTCTTCCTGTTGTCGGTGGCACCTGCCAATCTTGAACCGCACTTGCTGCCTCTGAGGCTGGGATGATTGGAGGACTCGTCTGGTAATCATAATTTTAAAGGTATGTAACAAGTGTATAGGACCAAGCACGCCACCTTGAGGGAACACCGTGGGGTACTCCCCCTCGGGCAACACACTGGACTTCTCCCAAGATGAGTGAGTAGCTGACCCAGGATGTGGGGGGGATGTATAAATCTCCCCAAACTATTCATGGCAATGGCTCTAGTTACAGAGATTATTTTTTGTGTGGGTGTGTGGGTGATTCCATTTGTCATATACTTATCTGTTTGTAGTGTGTATTTGATAGCCACTCCATTGTTTCTGTGTGGGAGGGTTAATGGGGATCACATGTGGTGGATGGTTTATGCTCTCTGGCCTAATAGGTTGAAACACATTATTCAAAGTGGGTTCCCCGGTCCTTCATCCTTATTCATGGCGATTTGTGACGCCGGGGAAAAATATTTCAGGCGTGGAGGCAGCCGTGAGAAATTACTCTAATGTCCTGTGTGTGTCAGCAGTCATTCATCAGACTGGTGTTCAGGGGAAGGAGGGTATGTATGCTGGAGGAGGTCACAACAGCACCACCTCGTGTTGCCAGGGAGGTGGGGTGTATGTGCTTTTGTGTGTGCGCGCGTGCCAACTCAGCGGGGTCACCGGACACCCAGCAGGAGCGGTAGTAACACGACGCCCGATGCACCACCAGCGAAGCAGGCCACCGAACACCCAGCAGGAGCGGTAACGTGACGCCCAGGATACGCGATCACGACAATAAAGAATGATCGGGATCTTGGCTTGGCGGCTGTTACACCATGCACGCGTCACTGCACGTTGCTGGTGGTCACGTCTGTACACATTATGTTATGGAGAGCTTAGCCCAAGGCTAACCTTGCCCCTGTCGAGCCTTTGTGGGATCTGCCAGCATCAGCATCACCAGGCACGCCCGCGCACTTGTGAACATCATTCACGTATCGTTCTGCGACGCGCCCGGGCGCCACAGGCAAGCGGGAGCATGGGTGACAAGAGCTCGTAGCTGTAGCACCCCAAGGGATCCGCCAGAAGATAGACAGTCGTCAGTGACAGCGACCCATTAGTTGTCATCATCCCCCTTCCTTGTACGGATAGCCAGCCACTCAAGGGCTGGCGGACCCGCTGAGTGCAGCTCCAGCATTATGACTCACCCCCCAAGCCTCCCTTCCTCGCCTCTTCTCTCTCTCTCTTCCCTCGTTGTTCTTAGATACGTGCAACAAACAGGTTAAAGAATACCTGTTAGGCACCTAACGAGGTCACGTACTGAAGGATTTTATGGTCCTTTTTCTTCGTTTCTGTCAGTGTCAGACTAGGGAATTGGTAAGAATCGTCCAGTCTTTCTTGAACGAGTCTATTGTTTGGGTATTTACGGCAGGAGGAGGCAGTTTATACCAGTTTTAAGTAGCCATATATGTAAAGAAGGATTTCCATACAACGGCGTGAAAGCCTTACCCACCTCAGCTTTGGCGTATTGTTCCTTGTTACAGGATCTCTCTCTACTAGCAGCTTTGTATCTCTACTGATGTTATGAGCATATTAGTGCCTTGAAGATTGCTATTAAAGTCGTCATCGAGTCTTCGCTTCTGTACAGAGTACAGTTGGAATTCTTTTTCATCCTTCTTCATGTGGCTTGTCTTTTACTCATGGTGTTTATCATGTTGCTTTCCTGTGGATTCCTTCAAACCTATCTTGGTGTGCTTAACAGTGTGGAGACCAGACTTGTACAGGGACATGAGGATATGGTTTTGCTAGTGAGCTATAGAGGGTCAGTATGGTGTCTAGTTTTATGGTAATACCGGTACCGTACAGCGAATCGTAACGCTGGGGTTTGAGCAGCAACTGTACTATGCTTAGTAAGTGTCTGATCCTTACTGATGATAATTCCAAGAACCTTCTTTCCCTGGACATCTGAAAGTGCTCCTTCATGCATCTTGTCTTCTTCAGTTTTTCCAAAAATGCTTTACTGTACATTTCTGTACATTGGATTCCATCTGCCACTTTCCCTACAAGATTGTCTACGTCACTTGGGGTATTGCAGTAATCATCCTCGAATACAGAAAGAGCAATTTCTTATTTTGTGTTGCTAGAATAATTAGATCTTTCCTAGTGAGACTTAATTCTACATCATTCATTTATAATGAAAGGTAGACCAAAGACTCAACCTTGTGGTACACCACTTTGTCTTTAGAATTCGGGTGCCTCATATTTTATTACTACTCGTTGTTATCTCTTGATGAGCTAATCAGTCATCCATATGCTCATTCCAGTAGCATCAACGTAAGATTTTAAGCAACACATTTTTGTTTGGACCTTTACCAGAGGTCCTTTGGAAACCGAATGATGACGACACAGACTGTTGTCTCATTTTATCTCATATGCTGTATGCATTATTGAAAGAAGTGAGCGAATTAGTAAGATAGAGTTTGTTGCCAAAGAAGCCATGTCGACTACCTTTCATCCATCCCGAGTCATAGTGTTGGGTTATGTTGTCCAGTACTGAGGTAGGGTACGTCCGTGTACATCTCATATCTCGTGTGTTGAGTTGCTGGAGTGAGGTGTGTGTGATCTTAGTTCTCGGGGAGTTTCCCTCAGCCGTGGCAGGCGCCAGTAGGGGCATAGCACAAGCGTCATCCTCAGCGGCGGCGGCGAGTAGTGTGCTTCACCGGAGTCGGCGGGTGGCAGGCGGCGTCACCGGAGGCGCAGCACGAGCGTTATCCCCAACGGCGGCGGCGGCGGGTGGCAGGCGTCGCCAGACAGGTGATGGAGCGGCGGATCCCCCAGAGAGTGAATCTTTCTCGCCCGGGCGAGTGGCGGCGCGTGTCATTTGAGTGGCGGCGCCCCTGGGGATCCCCCTCCACCCCCAACATCACGCCCTATGATTCCCCCACATCTCCCCCTCCCTCCTTCTCCCACCTCGACCCTGCCTGAGCGTCACTTTACACTTGATGTTTTCCTTGGGAGATATTATTGTTATTGTAGTTGCAGTACGAGTAGAAGTTAGTCCTGATAATAGTAACTTTTCGGATTAGATTCGTATATTGAGAATGAATATTTTTATGAATATCTTTGTTTGTATCACTCAAAGGCGAGGTGATAGCAGGTTTCCACTAAGGACACAGCCAAAGGCAATTGTAATACACGGGCGGCCACCAGTCATACATATGCACTAGTGATACGTGAGTAGCTGCCAGTCATACACAGGCATTGGTAACACACGGGCAGCTGCCTGTCATGCACGGATGCTGGGTGATACACAAGACAGTCACCCATCTAGTGACACAAGCATCACTACCACAAACACACACACGTGTTCTTAACCACAAAACGGTTGTGGTGGTGGAATGTCGTAATCAGGCCGCAGAAACAAGTTCTCAGGACACACTGGCTGTGCAGGTAGGAAGGCCGCAGCAGCCAACAGCCTGGCGATCCAATTGCTCGACTTGATTGATCACAGACCTCGCTCCGGGAGAGGGGTTAGAATATGGCGCCCGAAAGCATCGTACGTAAGGTGGTAAATATAACATTAAGTGATGTGGGGAGCTGAGTCTGGCCCGTCTCAGGTCTCGTACCTGGCACAGGTCGTGAGAGATGCAACCACCACTTGACTTGATCTGGCCAGGGTGTGGCCTTCGTCTGTAGGGGGGGATGGTGCTCTCAGGGCAGAGTCGGGAACGTCCCAAGGGAGTACCATGCGAAGGACGACCCCCCTTCCCCTCCCCTCTCTCCTGCCTCATTAGGAAATAATAAACAGATATTGACGGATAAAGTCATAGGTCTTGGATCATGTAGATCTCTGGTAATAGCAGTTGGACTGTGTTGCCGATCGGTGACGCGAGACACACGAGTGATTGACTCGATACTGGTCTCGACTTTACGTGTCGTTCTCGAGACCTTGGCAAACGGTGTTTAGCCCAACCGGACCAACCGGCGCTACTCGACGTGGGTCTCCTGGCACAGACCTCCGTTTTAACAGAAGTTTGGGTTTACTCCCGTGTCAAAGACGCGGTTAAAATATTTATTGGTTGTGTGTGTGTGTGTCGGTGTTTGCCATTATCGCGGGTCGTAAATCTGTTGTTGTAGTAGCGGCGGTCGCGTCCCCGGGCCTTATACAGCGTCCCCGTCATATTGCAGGGATCCATCACGACCCCCGGGTGTTCACCATCATCCCCCCGGCCGGCTCACTCACTCCATTCCTTTTTCGGCTGCCTTTGTTTCGCTTGACGTTCGTCCGCTTCGCATTCTCTCTCTCCATCGTCCTCCTATCCCTCCGTGATCCCCAGCCTTCGGTTAGGTCTCCTAGGTGCCCCTTCCATCCTCACCGTCCTCCTCCTCACCTTTTTTTTCTCCTTATCATCATCAGTTTTTCCTCTCGCAGTTCATCATACTGACTGTTTATCCTCCTCCTTCCCTCCCTCCCTTACTCCCTCTCTCCCTCGTGGCTGAGTGACGTAATCCCCCACTCCTGCTGGCGGAGGCAGGGTGATAAGACCAATTTGGGGCGTCAATCTCAGACGAGCGTCTTGTTGCGCGGCGATTGGCGAATATTGACTTTTTCTTCATTGTTTCGCCAGGGAAATAGGATTACCTTCGGGGAAAGAGAGCGTGATGCCGTCTCCCGAATGTGGCGATGAGTTCATTAGCCCAGTGGCAGCGTGAGAGGTCGGAGGAGGACGTGGTGGTGGTGGTGGTGGGGGCAGTAGTACTCTTGCCTGGTGCGTGGTGTCCTACTAGCAGGCAAGGTGCTCACCCTTTAGCGCTTTAGCCGCGTCTCGAGTTTGGTTTGTTTCCTTTGATCCACAGTGTTAATCGACAGGTTTATAAATTTTCTCAAAACCTTCACTGTGAGGAACCTGCATTTTTTTTTTGTCTGACGAAGACCTGTTTGTTTAGTAGAGAGGCAGACATCATGCTGACATACAGACCTTTATACACCGCAGACATTGTTCCGTGTACGATCGTATGGAAACCGATCGATGCCTCTGTCTATCTCGTTTTTCAGTCAGATTTCCTTATCTGTTTTCTCTGGCGATGGGGGAGGGAGCTGCGTCTCACCTTGAGCAAGCCAGAGTGCCACAAAGCCTTCAGCGGTGTGCCGTCCCTGTGGCCGACGGTGCCGGCACTGAGGCCTCCCCCAGGACCTCTCGCCCAAGCCTACCTGACCTCCCTCTCTCCCGCTCTCGGGGGCTCGGAGAGGCAACTTGTCAACAGGTGCGATCATAGCAGCGTCGGAGGCCGTGGCCGTGCCCCGCGCGTTGAACGGTTGATGGCTGGCGAACATAAACACCTCCTTCCTCCCACCAGCAACGTCGGGACCAAGGAAAATGGCGTCTGTTATTATGGTCGGCACCAGGAGGGGCCCAGAGGAGGTGGCGTCATTGGGGGGAAGATGACGAGGATTGCACTCCTCCCTCCCCATCATAAGATGAAGATAGTAATGTGCGAACGAGTCTGACTGCGGGCCCTGGGCTTCGGCACGGTACGCCGGGGTGGTATGCCATGGCGCTGTGAGTGTGTTTGCGTTTACAGCTCGTAAATGCTCTCGTTTTTGATACTTTCATCCGTTCATTTCTTCCACGCAGGTTTTTAATGCGTGCAGTGCTCTCCTGCTCTGTCCTTCAGCTTGTGGCTGTCGTGAAGCTTATCCCTGCGCCCTTAAGCTTTTTCGTTGCGTCAGTTTTGTCCTCCGTGCAGCGTTCAGCTTCCTTCTGCGTCCTGAAGATCTCCAATTGCGCCATCTTGGTTTCTACTGCTGCTACTGTAGCGTCCTGCAACCTCCTGTAGTAGCTTTCTGTGTGGTAGTACTCCCTCCTGGCCTGCCTGAGTGGTGTTCAAGAACGCCTGCCGCCTCCTGCCACACTTCTCTCACTTACCCCTCATTATCTCTCACTTTCCTCCTCTCCTTACCCCTCCCTCTCCCTCTGAATGAGAGCGACGCCGGGAAGGTAAACACGGTAATGACGTATTAATGACGTCATGGCGAGGGGAGGTCGGGTCCCTTGGGTCGTCTGAGCCACTCACCTGCCACTTCCCCTCCTCCACCCTCCTCTCTCCCAGGCCACTTCCCTCCGTCCATCCCCCCCACCTCTGCCGCCTCCGGATTTGTGTGACATTTTGCATATTCAAGTTTTATGTCCTTTCGGAACATTTTTTGTTTATGATGCAGTAAGTGTTCAACAGACCGAGAATTATATGCCAATAGATGAATTGGAATATATATATATATATATATATATATATGCTGCAGCTATGACCACCTCGAAGTAAAGTGAAAATGAAGAGTATGAGAAGAAGAATATTGTACACAGGAAAGCAAGCTTATAAGGAAGAGCAAGAGATGATAGAGGAAAAAGAATCCCACAGCTTCGCTGTTTGAGGAGAGGAGCAGGCGTCAGAACAGCCGACTCTCGCGTGGCTGCTGCTCACAAAAGAAAGAGAAAGAGAGAGAAAGAGAAAGAGTTACATAGATACACAGACCCAGGGTCCAAGCGAGGTGGTCTGGCGAGAGAGAGAGAGAGAGAGAGAAACGTGCGCATCTCTTTCAAAATATAGCATTTCAGTTTTGATATACAGATGTACGTAGGTTGCTGCAAAATACGTTTTCCATATTGTATCCGTTGAAAATCAAAAACACTTCAAAGAAGAAAAGAAAAAAAGAAAGAGGAAACAGTTTTCAGTTGTGCGGGATTTTTTTTTTCGTGGGGGGGGGGAAGGCCATGATATAGGTTTGTTTACGTTATGTTCTCCGGTTGTTTTGGTAAAGCATTTTGCACGCTCGTGCCCCACTGTGCGGTGCACGGTTTTGATGGAAGTTTTGTCTGGGAGGGCTTTTTTTTTTTTTCTCTCTCTCTCTCTCTCTCTCAAGAGCATAGCAAAGGTCCCTTTTTTATCATTATTATTCATCCAGAAACACTTGCGCGGTGAGCACCACGCGTTACTCCTCCTCATTGGCTAATTCTCGTTCTGGGTAACCCCATACAGACTCACCGACCATAAGAGGCGGCAGTAGATAGGCTTCCTGCAAGGTTTACACGATCATCCAAGTTGCACGTGTGTGGTGGACGGAAACCTGCAGCAACGAACAGCTTGGTAGACCAGGGGGGGGGGACACACACACACACACACACACACACACACACACCACCACCACCAGCGTAAGGCATACGTTCGGAAAGTTAAGTTCGCCTTGTTTCTTGTCATATATATTCTTGTGTCGGGTTACACGCGTCTTGCTGCCAGTTTAACGCGTCTTGTTTTCCAATTGCATGGAAGTTGTTTCAAGTTAAATGCTTCCCGTCTCAAGCTGTGCCCCGCTGACTGGACTCCTCTCGTTTGTCCTGTAGGGTTCGTGTCGGAACCTCTGGCATGATGTGGACTGTGCCGGAGACGTGGGTATGTTAAGGAGTGCCTGTATCTTGATATGATCGCGCTGGACACAGTGTAGGTGTTGGAGTGAGGGAGAGGAATGAAAGTGGTTTTTGAAGCGAAGTGGGTGTTGAAGTGCTGCACTAGAGAAGTGAATGCGAGTTGGAGAGGTGAGTGTTGAAGTGATCATGTTAGAATAAGTGTAGATGGGAGAGAAGTGGGTGCTGGAGGAGAAGAGAGTTCTGGAGAGGTGTGGGCATTGCCGAAGTTCTTTAGATATGACGATGATGAAGTGTTTTGTGGTGGAGAAATGTATTTGTATCAGAGACGAGTTTTCTATAGAGCTGTGGGTCTCGAAAGCGTGTGGAAGCCTGGATGGCATTGCAGATGTTTGGCGAAGTACATTGTGGTGAGTATTGGCGATGGAGATGTGGATATTAGAGAGTTTGTGAACGTTGGAAAATTGGAATGTTCCTCCTCTGGTGTGCCAGAGAAGCGTTGGATGTAAGGTGGCTGGTAAAGTGAACCGCTGGGGAACCATAGAGTCAGCCGGGCTGAGAATGGTGTCTGTCTAGCTGCCTAAGGCTTAGAGTTGGGTTACCTTGATCCGCTAAACACGAAGATACGACCTGTGGATGTGATGGCCTTATCTTCATGAGTCTGGTCAAAGGCCAGGCCATCACACCCAAGGGTAGCACCCTTGTGCTTGAGACGTATGGTCGTGCCCAAGAAGGTTAAGGACTCCCTTCTTGTACATGTCTTCAGACACTCAACGTCTCTGTGGTGTTGCGGAACGTGTTGACGTAGTGGTTTTTGTTCGTTTGCCTGTAGAGGAGTCGCTTTGCTCTGTTTTTTCGTACTGTATCCTGTAGACAAAGATGCAATAGGAGAGCCCAGATAGATGATACCATCTAAGACTGGGGGCATATTGCAGATGAGAGCGGACTGCTGCATCATAAAAAGGTTTTACAGCTCTTGCTGTTAAGAATATTCAATTTTCTCCTTAAAGCAGTCCGTCTCCTTTGTACTCTACGTACATGGTAAACTCCGCACTTGTCTCTCTCTCTCTCTCTCTCTCTCTCTCTCTCTCTGTCGTGAGAGAGAGTCGAATCTCACTCCCGGGATGTGTACGTGACCACTGCCCTCTTAGGACTTTCCTCTTCTTGTGTTGATTGGTAGATTAGTTTACCGGTAGCACCTATATACACAGAAGTTTAAGGTCGGGCCGCAGCCATCGGGCGTAAACCTGACTTTTAGGGATCACGTCACGTCATTAGAGTAGACTTGCCATAACATGGGGTGCCAGAACACCACCCTGGGGTACACTATCGCCTACAGGGTGGTTTTAAGGTATTACCCCCCCATTGATCCCCGCCCTGAGAACAAGTCCGGAAAGATAAGTCTCCAAAGAGGCGTAAAATGTCGCCGCTGAGAGGAATCCCCGATGCCACGCTGCCAGAAGTACCATATTCTCTCTCCCTCTCTTTCTCTCTGGTTGTGTTGATCGCCAGGATTCAACGCACCCGTCCCTTACTTACGTACCTCCCATGCTGTGTTGATCGCCAGATCTCAACACAAGAACACCAGCTGGTGGGAGCGCCTGCAAGTATTCTCATTCATTCTTTTACCTTTCGTGTAATTTGTTTTCAATGTTTGTTTTTTTTTTTGTGTGTGTGTGTGTGTGTCTGTGAATAAGGAAAATAAAAAGGGTTTCAAGACGTCCATTGTTCTGATTAGTTCAACTTCCTCGACTCGTGTTTGTCTTAAGATTTCTTTTCTTCTTTCCTTTTTCTCCGACGAGACTGAGATTACTTTGCAAGAAGGAGGGTGGCTCGTCTGCCCCCACAAACCCCACACAAACAGGAGTTTTTAGGATCCGGGAAAAAAGAAAGAGGGTATACACCTAACTCTCTTTCCAACTGTATCAACAAACCGTATTTACTTCTAGTTTCTCACGGCAGAGCACACAGGCAGGTAGAGGGTGTTGGCGGAACACTAGCCCAAGTGCTTGTGCTCAGGTAACTCTCTCCCCTTCACCGGAGACCCGTTCGTGTTCTGCGTCTTTTTGTTCATCCTCTCTTGCGACGGAGGAGTCTCCTGCTCCTAACTACTATGGCCTCTGGCGATTCAGATGATTCCCCTCGCCCCCCTCCAACTACTTCACGGTTAAAGCGTGCGTTTGGGTTCCCGCCCATCAACGTCCTTGGTTCTCGCCTCACTAGGACAACTTGCTATGATATCACTGCTTGTGTCACAGACTTTAACTTCAGTGTATCCGCCTCACGCCGCTTCCCTAAATACATTGAGCATTGCTGACTGAGCTGTCCATCCGCCTGGTCTCCGTGGTGACCCGCTTCCTGTGTGTGTGTGTGTCACTCGCCTCCCTCACCCTCTCGCCACTGACTCACCCACAGTCTTTCCTCAGTCTTCGCAGCAGCGTTTATACGGCATCGCATCACAACACTTGCCCTACCTCCTCCATTCATTTCCTCTTTTTGTCCCGCTTCCTCCTCTCACTCTTCGCTCTCTCCCTCTTATTTGGTTTGCTTACCCCTTTCACACTTATGTTTTGTCTTCCCCAGTTTAATCTGTTTTTTTTTTATTCTTCTTTGTTGTCCTTCTTCCCGTTTATTGTAGCCACCCTCGCCCCTGCCTCTGGCCCGCGCCGTGGGCAGATGGCTCTACAAAAGGAGTGCTCAACCTGTTACGTTAAGGGTTCTCTAAGTAGTTCCCCCACTCTGCCCTTACTGCTCTAGACTCGAGTGCCACTTCAGAGGGGCCTATTGAGTCGTCCCTTGTGTCTGTGTCTGTCTGTGTGAGTGTGTGTGTGTGTGTGTGTGTGTGTATGTGTGTGTGCGGGGACCAATCGGTTAATGATCTTGCAATCTGGGGCCCCGGCAGCCTCACCGCTTTTGAGATAGTCTCCCTATTTCTCGTCCGTGTCATCTGGTGTGGTTGTACGAGCCCCCGAGGCTCGTTGCTGGGAATTTGAGGGCCCCATCTGCCGGTTTTGGGAGGACCAGAATGGTTTTTATTATCCGATGAAATGGAGGTCCTTTTGAATGTGTGTTTTTTGGTGCGGCGGACCCGACGATACGGGAGCGAGATGGGTAGCGAGTGCGTCTGTTTTTAATTGGGGTTGTAAGCGGCGTTCGACGCTGTTTCACTCGGCATTATCCGAAACGCGGATTCAATTTTAGGTTCAAAGGTGGAGCGGGGCTTCACCAATCAGAGCGAGAGGGGTGGTGGTGGTGAGGGGTGGCGGCCGCCAGGGATGGACAAGAGGGAGGGAGGGAGGGCTGGCTGAGCACCAGTTGTTCGACGGTAGATGAACGGATCAGAGGGGAAATGAGGGTTGAATGCAGTACGTGTAAAAGACCTCACGGGAAAGAGTTGCCGATGAAGCGAGAGGGAGTGAGGGAGAGAGTGAGTGTGTGAGGGGATGGGTGGTAGGAGGTGAGGGGTGAGGGTCGGGTGGGTGGTGGGGGGGAGGGGGGTGTTTGTGTCAGCGGTGGAGGGGAGTCGATGTAAGCCAGTCATTACGCGCCAGGGGTTTATATGAACCCGAAGTATTAATTACTCTAGTGAGGACCTACGGTGTGCCAGACGCCCTCACTACACACACACACACACACACACGGTCCGGCTCCTCCTCAACGCTGGGGCCCGGACGGGGCCGCGACGGCGCCTCTCGACTCGATGACTTTTAAAAGTTACTGATCGTGTTACATTAGTACTTTTGTCTTACGTTACGTGACTGCTCACGTTACGTTACTCGTATTTTTCGTCATTGCTTTTGTTACTAATGTGACTCTTATTAAAGTTACGTCAGTGGTTACAGCAGGTTACTGAGTGACGCAACGCTAGTGTCCAAAGCCCCCAATTACAACTCGTGTAGCGAGCCCTCCTGGTGAGCGCGTCCCTGCCTCCCTTCCCTCCTGCTGTGCCTGACCACCAGATGGGACTACAGACCAGCCCTGCTCACCCGCACGGCTGGGGCAGGTGGCCGAACGTCCCTCGAAGCCGTACTTTGCAAAGGGATGGTGGACGGACGGATGGACGCAACGATCGTCCGACGTTCTGGTTACGTCGTGTCGTATGTAGCGATGACCTATCTGCCCGTGCCAGTCGCGGATTTACAACGGTCACTTGTTTACAGCCGTCACTTGTTACCGACGGTCTTTTAATTTACAGCCCTCTTGTTTACGACATTCACCCTCCCATAGACTTGACTTTGTTTTCAACGGTCTCTTGTTTGCAGCCCTCTCTTGTTTACAGCAGTCCATTTGTTTATAGGCATAACCTTTTTACTATAGTTTATTGTTTACAGTTATCCCTTTGTTTACTGTGGTCCCTTTTGTTTACATCTTGTAACTGCTTACAACAGATCCTTTTTTTTTTTTAAATCCGCTACTTGTTTTGAACGGTACCTTGTTTACATCCATTCTTTTTTTTACCTGTTTGCCTCTGTGGTACGACCCTTGACTATGACTAAGGTTCACATTAGAGGTAATTCCATCCTCCTCAGCGGTCTTACCTTCTTCATGCTCAAGGGTCGCGCAGTTGTGCTCACGGGTCGTAACGCAGTGCTTAGGGTGGGGGGAGGGGTGAGGGGTATGCAGCTCCTCGAGCGAGGGGTTTAGTAGCCAGAGTCTGGAGGCGTCACGTACGCGTCACGTCCAGTGTCACTCTCCCGTCACAGGAACACGTCTCACACACGTGGCGGGCTTGTCAGCAGCCCATCATGAAAGATATGCGAGTCAGGAGACTACTACAGTCAGGGGTGAGGAGGGAGAAGTGGAAGGGAAGGGGGGTTGGAGGCGGGCGGGATCAGGCTGAGGGTGAGGAGGGGTGAGGTGGGGTGCCTTGGGGGTGAAGCAGCTGTAGGGCAGCCAGCGCAGAGCAGGGGACAGATGTTCAGGAGGGAGAGAGAGAGAGGGAGGGACTCCCTGGCTCTCCACGCACAGAGCAAGTAGAGCCAATCTCTCAACACCAGTGGGTGGAGGGGTGGGACCGGCTGGCTGGCGGGTACTGTCTGTACTCTGCTGGTGTTGGCGATTGAGTGGCGACCGTACGGCGCTCGAAACATCTCTCGTGATCATTTCATCTTTTTCATTCACTTCATCTTTTTCATCATCATCATTCTCGTCGTCATCATCATTAACATCATCGTAATTTCGGATATAGAAATATTTTAACACCAGAAGTGAATTGATTTTTTTTATATTTGCCGCAAGAGCGGCTTAAGTTCTCCTTCCCCTCGTGTGACTGTGGCCGGAGGCGCCAAAGAAGACGCAAGAAAGTATGTGTTTGTGTCAGAGTTGACCGGACCCCCGTGATGAAGGAGCTGTAATGACCGTCTCCTGTGGTCTGAGGAGGAAGTGATTACATGCTAGTTGGTGACACAAGGTCATCACACTTGCGTGTTGTGGTGGTATTGTCCAGAGGGGTTGGGTGGTTGGTTGTTGGTTGGTACACCGCTTGTTTGAAATGGCCTTCAAAGTCCTTGAGGAAAACGGTAGGACCATAGAGCACGGGGTGTTATGGTAGGGGAGGACCTTTGACCTGACCCGTGAGGATCAGGTCGAAGGGCAGGCTTATCAGGTCATCATACCCAATAGTGCTTGAACCGCCATGATTAAGAGTCGCACCAGCATGTTCAAGGGTTGCTGTAGTGGCATCTTGCTTAACAGGTCAACTAACTGAGAGTATTTGTTTTGTTGAATGGCGTTAGTCGTTACATGTGACGCTGTAAAAATAAAATGTATATAGAACGTTTTAGGCCTGGCGTATGGCGGTTAATGTATTAACGTTTGTGAGCAATGCGTAGGTAGAGGCCAGCAGTGGGTCAGGTCAGCTGAGGTTAACACCAACCCTGGCTCTCTCATCCGTGATGGACACAGGTTTTCTCATTTCCTCGAGAGTGTGACCTTCTTTCGAAGTTATTGCTGATCAGCAGAAAAAAAATGTAATTCACTTAAAACCCATAATTTGCCCTCATAACTGTCAAGCGGAACGTTATATTCCAGTCGAGGGGTGTGTGTGTGTGTGTGTGCGACTCTCAGGAGTTGGTCGTGACCTCAGCCATTGTGTGACTGTGGTTGATGTAATCTCATTGGTCCGTCATCGCCGCGGTGTCCGAGGTACTTCGGAAGTTTCTTTGGTGTCAGGAGGAACGTTGCTTATAGTGTAATTATTTGGGGAAATGTCTCACCAAGGTAAGGATATATGACGGAGTCGATAATTATCATATTCTCATTTTGAAATAAGATCTGTGTCTGTGTACCGCGTGGAAGGTAAACAGGAATAACAGAAAAAAAAACAAAATATGGTAATTATTAAGCTTAGTGACGTCTCAAAACAAAAGAAAATCGATATCAACGAAAATCATACGAATGAATTCGTTATAGTCATTAGAAGTGCATTGCACCTGCAGGTGTCACTTTATACATTGTTAGGAGAGGTTATGTTATCCTTCTCATACTAGGCACGTGATATTAATCACGTGTTCCTATAGCTTATATCTGGGGCTTTACAAAAGGAACACAACACCAGCCTAAGAGAATTATCTTGACTCAACCTAACGTAGCCTAGCTGATACCGACCAAACGTAGCCTAGCATGCTTGAAATGATCATTACTCCTGGCACTGAGTGTTGGAAACTAAAACGAATCCGTTGATCTGATTTTTGTTGAAATTGAGACGTCGTTTTCAAGGCGTCACAGGGGTAAATGATTATCCAGAAATGTTCTACAAACAGCCTTGTGTTTGTCTGGGAAGCCAAGGAGGGAGGGAGGGAGGAACGGCGTTGTGAGGAACAGGGAAGACATTATGGAATACGAAAGTCGTGGATGAATGTCATGATGAGGAAATGAATGATGGATGTGGGAAGAAAGGGGAGGATAAGAGGGGGTGTAGGAGAGAGGCGGTGGAGTGGATAGAGAGTGAGGGAGGGAGGGAGGGAAGGCATGGGGCGTGACATGGGTTTACATTGTTGTTGTGTACCGTGGCTACACCTGGCCACGGTGATCCCCGTTTATTGTTTGTGAGGAAGTGAGGGTGGTATAGGCAGGGTGAGGGAGGTATGGGCAGGATGAGGGTGGCGTGAGCAGCGGAGGGTTGGGTGGGCGGTTGAGGGTGGAATGGGCAGGTGAGGATGATTGTGGGGCGGGCGTGTGAGGGTTGGTGGAAGTGATGGGGTGTTGTTTCATCTTTCGTTTATTATTATATTTACGTATTATCATCATCAAAACCAAGATGAAACTTTTGTTATCGCTTCTTAGTGTAATTCATGATTCATTTGCATTGAACCAATCAGATTTCGGATTGATAGTGAGTCTGTTGATGTGCAGATGCCACCCCGCCTGACTAGGACGGCATCTTTGATTAGCCTTTCAGTGTCTGGCACCTGGAACCACCTGGCGCTTCCATTGTTCCCTGACGCTGCTGGTGTTGGCCCGTCCGTCTCTTCCCGTGGCCGCTGTCTGTCGCTCGCGCCTTGCAGGGTCACCAAGGAAACAGCAATACGGACGTGGGCACGAAGCAAGAGGAAGCTGGGTTTTCATGAGCGGCAAGTTTGGAAGACTTACTGCCTTGGGAGAGCAGGTGATGAGTACGAGAAAGAAATAGGGGAGGGAGGAACACAGATGAAAGGTGATGCGGTAAACTGATAAAAAACTGTCACTTCAGTAATGTTTACGTCAAGTGCCATCGGTGGCCTTCAAAAACACTTCGTCCATATGGTATACAGTGTCTCAGTATCTCACGCCTCATATCCCTCACATTCTCGATGGTGTTGTGAATAACGATGTATGTCTTAGGTTGCCATACAGTGTCAACGAGAATGTGAAAGCACTCTCCTTCAACACTGACGTAGTTGTCAGTTCACGACGACCTGGCCAACTGCAACCTGGTCGCATCGAAGTAGGTTGGCCTCTTGTCAGATTCCTCCTCACGTTAACTTCAGGCTGGCTGTTGGAATACGTTATAAGATTCCTGTATATACCAACCCCCCAGCCGCAGATGCTTCAGATGCTTGTGGTGAGGACATTTAGTCAAGACTTTCAATGCAGCAACCTCAAGCTATGGGACCTGCGCTGGCCCTCATCGCTCGAAGGACTTAGGACCCCGCGATGGAGGCGTGGATATCTTCAAGAATTGTGTGAATTGCCGAGCCAAAGGTGTGCGTGCTTCATACGAGATTTGTTCAGTGAATGAGAAACAACTCAGCAACACACCCCACGGCGTTGGGGTGTCACGTGATCCAGAGCGATGAACTCCTTGCACCCCGGACGCCTGGGGGTGCTTCTTGGACACTGGATGGGAAACCCTGTGGCGCCTCAGTACCCCCAGTCGTAGGCAGGAGAACCCTACACCCGCAGCACCCTTATCCACATCCTCTCCTGCCCTGCCTGGCTTTTACGACATCCACACACACACACACCCCAGGCTCCCTCGGGTACCGACCCTGCAGTTGTGCAAGTCTCTAGAGAAGAATCGATTTTTGATTAATATGTAAAATCGTCAACATTAGAATTCAAAGACAGCGTCGCACGACGACTGGACGTGCATCGACAAGAGGCTTTCAGAAAGATATTGCAGTTTCAACAGAAGCCCTATATCAGCTGCAGAAGGGCGTCGCGGAAGCCGTCCACCAACTGTAGGGTACTTTTCTCTTTTTCATTGGTTGCTTAGAGAAGGAGGGGGAAAGGTTGGACATGAGAAGGTTAGTCTTGAAAGGGAAGATAGATAATTACTATATCTGGAGAGGTATTCTAGAAGCGTGTTTTTTTGGTGCCTTATTTATATCCATCCGGCAGACTAGGGTTGGGCATATTATGATGTTATTTATTGTCGTTCTGGAACGGAAAGGTAAGCAAGCTAAGCTAAGCTAAGTACCTTGTATTGTGGACATGGATAGACGCGCCCCTCTTGTGGCAGGCACACATCATTCAGTCATATTTTTATCCCTCTCTTCACACTCACAGTGGACGGCGCGTGGTCGTCGTGGTCGTCCTGGTCGCCGTGCAGCAGTCGGTGCGGCCGGGGCACCCAGCGTCGCACCCGAACCTGCTCGGACCCGACGCCCCTCAACGGCGGGGCGGCGTGCCAGGGTCTGGCCGTGCAGAAGACCGACTGCTCACACCTGTGCCCAGGTTAGCCTCCCACCGGGGGAGGGAGAAGAACATTCTGTCCTCTCTCTCTCTCTCTCTCTCACTCTCTCTCTTGTCCTCCTCTCAGCTCATGATATGGTATTAATGTCCAGTTAAATCCCATAATAGACTAAACAAAAAGAAGCTTGCCACAGATTTTTTTTTTTTACAAGTAGTGACGTGATCTCTTTTACCAATATCTGTATTTTCCATCAAGCATATGATTGATATAGTCTGTAGTGTTGGCCAGCACTTGCCACACCACCTCCCCCCCGCCCCTCCCCCTCAGTAAACCACAGGGACCCAGATTTTGTAAGTTCCCTGCCTGGAACGCCAGCAGCAACCTTGCTTCCAGAGACTTTGTCCCTCCCCCTTGCCCTCCCACTTGTGTCATGCAGATGTGACGTTCCTCCAAAGTGATATATGATTTTTTTTTTTTCTTGTATGGTTTCTCCCCTTTGTGAAGTAAATACCCCCTCCCCCCCTCCTTGTATTGCACAATAGGAAGGACACCCCCCCAACAAAACCCCACCACCACCACCCCCCCTGTATGTCTTACTGGTTTTTAAAGTCCGCATCATTAGCACCCACTTGGTGATGAACGTCTTCTGCCCCCCCCCCCCCCCCACCCACCCACCCCACTTAAACTAACCACTTAATAGACACCCCCTTCAGCTACCACCCCTAACTAAACAAACAAGTTGTCGACGTCCCATCTAACTAGCCAGAGCCGTTGTCTGTACTACCCTCGCTCGTACTAACCCGCCCGTCTCTACCCCCCCGTGTTGTGCGGCCGACCGCCAGGAGGTGACTGTGAGGATGAACCATGCGAGGAGGGTGAGTTCCTTAGGCCTCATTTACCACCGCAGCTGAACCCCCTACACCCCTCCCACTTCTCACTCCACGTAGTGTCACACCCACCCACCCGCCTCGCCACCACGCTACCTTTCTTTAGATTTTCTTCAGCCACCGCTTGAAAAATATTTACGTTTTCTGTTGTATCTCTTAGAGAATGCCGTTTCTCTCATTTTCCTTGTAAATATATATTTAAACCCACACGTTTGATTATTGCTTATTCTTTGACCTTCAGTAAGAATTTTATTATATAGAAGTTTTCCCCCCTCTTGTAGCCAACACAGCCGTCATCTCCCAAACGCTTGCACCGACTTAATGAGTCAATTTCTCACTCAAAAATCTGGCACAGTCTTGTGATTAAATTTACACACGTTCATCTTGTACTGCTGTCCTCTCTCTACTATGTTGTGTGAGCTGCTGTCCGGGCAGGTAAACACCTTTCGCACCACGCCACGACCTTTGGATGTGATGGTGTGACCTTTGAAATGCCTCATAAGAGTCAGGTCATCATAATAAGCCAGGCCATCATACCCGAGGGTCATGCTCAAGGTACTGACTTCCCTCCTGCAGCAGTTAAGTTCCTATATCCCTCTCTCCCTCCCTTCCTCCCATGAAGACCTGCTGCAGGTATACCACTTACCTCCGCTACTACTCAGCTACACGGTGCCCTGGAGGCGTCGTGTCCCCCTCACCCCGGTGACCCACGTCCTGTGGTCCCTGGCCCTGGACTCACCCCCGCCCCCTTCCAGGTGGCCTCGAACCCCACGCCCCTGACCTGGTCAGCATACTGGGATCCCTATATCTTCTCTGTGGCTTCTCTTCATAACTCTAGTTATGGCTATGGCTCCCATACCACGTTCCTTTCTCCGTCACGTCAAGTGATCTTCGCCTCCGTCAGCAACGGTGTCTCAGCTGTAGCGCTATGTCCTTTGCTACTTCTCGTTTCCTGTGTCTCGTTTCTAGTAGACCTGTCGCACACCCTTGGCGTTTCAGGCAATTCTGTTTCCCCCTGTATCTGACCCCTTTGCATCTGGCCGCGCAGGCCGACTCACGCAACCTGGTGTTTAATCTTGGTAATTGGTCCAGATATTTTGCTGCCCCGATCGCCCCCAAGACTTCTTTCTCCCTGAGGTCTCCCCTGAGCCCCGCTTCAGTTCTGCTCCTGCTCCTCCTCCTCCTCCTCCTGCTCCTCCTCCTCCTCCTTCTACCCCAAGACACACAGATCCAATCACTCATCCCCAGGCCCAGATCCTCTCTCTCACAGCTCACACACGCCCTTAATTAGTCGTAAGTTCTTGTCCTTCTCTGTCCTTTCGTCATCTTAACGAAAGCGATCTTCGCTATTTTGTTAGTGGCTACTATTAGCCTCAACACAGTAAAGCAGTTTGTGAGTATTTCTTTTTTTAATGGATGTTGATATATACACTTATTCTGTAGTGCGCCGCAGTTACCGCAAAGACGTGATAAGCTGACACCAGGGATTACTTTGTGTTAGTTTAATAGTGACCACCAGCAGTAGTTACTGAACAATGGACGGGAGGTGTGGGGCCACCAGCCCCTCCCCTCCTTATGTATCACACACACACACACACACACACACACACACACACACACACAGCAGACTCTGTGCAGGAACCACCTCACCACACGGCAGATAATTCCGGGTCCTACGTGACCGTATCGTAGTTCAGTTATCAACATTTTTTTTTGTGCAGTGAAGTGATAACATAAATGTCCGTGTCATTCCTGGAATCTTAGCCGTGTGGTTAGCTGGCAACACCGCACGAGTCGTAGTCCAGATATACTCGGGCAGGTTTACCTCTTCGCACGGTGGTATACCATGCGAATGGGTTTACCTTCCCACACGACGACGGTAGCAGAGTAGTACACTCACGCGTGGTAGACTGTCACCCTCGTAGTAGTGTTGGTGCCCCTGAACCCTTCTCTTAAGCTGCCTTGTGCACCTCATTCTCAACTGCCGCCTCACTTTATCCCCTATGTTTGTTGACTCCCAAAATATATTATTTTAGTTCTCACACCTTTATATACTGCTTGTCAACACACCCGTACCTACCTACCTGTCTTCCAGCTTAGACTTACTTAAATTAATGTGCATTAAGACTTTATCCCACCATGTGTTTCAGCTTTATGAAATAGAGGTCAGTTGTGTAGTGTTTTGCTAGTCCTTAAGTGATATCCATTGGGAACTTGGCATAATGATGTGACTTTATACATCCCAGTCTTTTCTCTCGTCACCTTTTTCCATCGTGATCAGGCCATCCTGACCTGCCTGCCTGCCGACTCCGTGCTGACGATGTGGTAAAACCACTCGAGTTGAGAGAGAATTCATTTAAAACACTTCTAACAACTTCACTCTATTCTGTAGTTGATGGACAGTACATTAAAAAAAATGCTTAACTTTTTTCTCATTGTATGATTGATCTTGGCATTTAAAATGGACGCGTAGCTCAAAGTTTACTTAAATGAGTTGAAGTAGAAAGAGAAAAGATAACTTTGACACTTTTTTACTTCGACTTTTTGGTATTTAAGGTTAAGAGTCGGATGTTGTCACGCGAGGTAAAGATGACAGGTTTAAAGCATATTGTATAAACCAGTGCTATTCAAGACTTCGGAGAGTTTCAAGTACTTGATACAAGTCCATTTTTATTTTTTTATTTAGTAATTTTCCTGAAGGAAAATATAAAAATGGCATTCATAAGTATATTAAGAATATGAACAACAGTTTGGTGTGTTGAAAAAGGAATTTTAACTCATAATACTATGAATATACCTATTAAAGAATTTAAAAGTTTTTGGAAAAACATTAAAAAAAAATTGTATGGAAATATTTTTTAGTTATACATCCTTTCGGGGACACAAAACGGTAATTACATAAACAAATATTGAACTTGGAGAGTATTTTACCAGGTGTCTGCTTCGTTAGTTGATAGTAGGCCATCAGTCATATGGGGAAAAGACAGAACTTTTCTGGGACTCTGTTGGGAACGTTTTCAGAGCCTTGTGGTGCTACTATATAGTGGTTCCGGTACCGCGCTTTGAATACCACCGTATAAATCGTCTCTCAGTTGACAGGTTGACCACTGAGGTAGTCGGATCACAAGTGTTGTTATTTGTTATTCTTTCTCGAAGACTTAAGTCACAGACAAATGTCTTCCTCGAGGTCAAGCCTGAAATGAAATGCAGAAACTGCTTAAGAAATAGACATTTAAGGAGGCAGGAAATAATCCCCAAGAGTTTAGGAGGATACAGAAAACAAGCCGCTTAAAAGTGGTGCAGTTTGTAGCTATCAGATAAAGACATGAGAGGGTAAAGAGGGAGTTGAAATCTTAAAATATTTACTTATGATTGGTAAAAGATTTTTCCAACGGTGCCTTCACTGTGATGGCATGCGGACGTACGCGCACTCCCCAGCCAGAATGATGGGCGGCATGGGTGGTGGGCGGCTGGCTGTGGCGGTGGGTGGCTCGCCTGCTAAAGCCTCATGACGAGGGAGGAAGGGCCGGCCGTAGTAGGGCCGCCCCGCCCCGGCCACCCAGGAGTTTGGACGCCCCGCCATAAACTCAGGCTACAAACTCGAACGAACTTAAAGCATCGGACGCAGACTTTATTTATTTATTTATTTATCTTCCGCGTAGAAAACAAATGAACGTTCGTAAAAATTGAAGACACAAAACTGGATATTCTTTTAAAAGCTGCGAGATATAAGATTAAGCGTATACTTTATATCTACGATACAATATTGGACTCTCCATAAACCCAGGATACAAAATTGTAAACTCCATGAATTCGGGGGGAAACGGTGAGGCCCGGGGCCCCTCAGTAAATACAGAGAAACAAATCTTAAAAACAGCGCATGTGCGGGTTCGCGCCTCCTTGCACGCTAACCACGTCTAGACGGAAGCATACAGTCATTCACCCCGCCTGACCCACTTAGAATATTAGCTGAGGTTAACCCAAAAAGATACTAACTTTTAATCCAACAGAATAACTTTGAGTAACTTTAACACTAGTGACGCCGTTTCCTAACCTAACCTAACACCAGATTTTCTTGCTACTTTTTCACCCTACACGCATGTACACATACCTCCGACTGTTTTCAATTGTTTTAGAGATTTTCTTGCGATTTCCTGAGTGGTTTGTTTATTTTAATTTATGTTGGAATATTGTGTATACAATTTGATTGCCAAACCGACAGGAGGGAGTGGCCATAGAGGGTACGTACACATAAAATATTTTGTGTTTAGGTCCTGTTGCTACATTGAATATTGACTCCAGTGTTTTTCTAAATAAAGTTTACTTAGTATTTTTTATTCGTCTATATAGTTAGTGTTTATTGTTGTCGTAGATATTGCTGTTAACATTTACATTTATTTAAGAGTGATAATTACCTGTTGTTATATATAATTAGTGTAAAGAATATGCTAGTTTTCGGACATAAGGATAGCCTAGTCTCGACCTTCCCTCCCTCCCTCCTTCCCTAACACTCCTGCCCTGTACGATTACTTGTGGTGGTCACTAATCGTGCGCGGTGGTGCCCTCCTCCCCCCCTTGCAGCGGTGGACGGGTCGTGGGCCTCGTGGTCGTCCTGGTCCACCTGTGGTCCCGACTGTCGACACCACCGGCAGAGGTCTTGCTCCTCCCCGGCGCCCCAGCACGGAGGTCGTTACTGCCTCGGGGACGACTTCGCCTCCTCCAACTGCACCGGGGGAATGTGTCGTGGTGAGTACGACTCTCATGTTTCTTTTTTTTTTAGTAGTACGACCACCTTGTTACTGTTACTGTCCTGGGTCGTATGATCCGGCGAGTACGACCATATCCCTTACCATTCCCGCTTCACTAGCCCTGTCCCGAGTCGAGCGAGTATGGCGGTGATTGTTATTGGTGTCGCGTTTCCTGCAGTCGCTTGTCCCTGTGTTTCTGTCGGTGCTGATGCTATTCAGCCGCTCAGGAATAGCACACGCTGCTGGAGCAACATACACTCCCCCCCGGCCGCTGTGATTATGTGCTGCATTGCCCCTGTTATCTGATGCTCCTCCTGAAGAAG
The DNA here is from genome assembly GCA_038088735.1 of Panulirus argus. Taxonomy (NCBI): domain Eukaryota; kingdom Metazoa; phylum Arthropoda; class Malacostraca; order Decapoda; family Palinuridae; genus Panulirus; species Panulirus argus. The sequence continues at coordinate 26,359 of JAYMFT010018545.1, forward strand.
GTGTCTGTGTCCCTCGTACGTTGCATTTGTCATGTACCAAAGGACGAGTGGACTCGGTCTGGTGATACGGAGCAGCTCCGATCATGGTGCCGGGTTCCACGCTACACTGTCCCATGGCCGACGCCCCCCCCCCCTACCCAAGTGCAGAGACACGCTTTTGGGGAGCGCGCCGTGAAAATACTGCAGCCATCCACTCTGTAAATACTGAGTTAAAAGCGAATAAAAAAGAAATAGAAGGGAGAAATTATTTTATCCGGGAGGCGTGATTTAAAGTTCGTATGTATGTGTGGGTATATGGCTCTGTGGCAGTTTTTTATGGGCGTGTGTATGCGCATCTCTCTCTCTCTCTCTCTCTCTCTCTCTCTTTCATATCTTCACGCGTGTTGTGCGCGTTCCCCCTTCGCAGCAGTAGCGCACACTCAGAGAGGGAGGAACCGCTTTGGTCCATCAGCCCTGTATTACAAGGGCCTCACCCCATTACGTTCTCAGCTACAGGAGGCTCGCCCCCATTGCTATCTCAACTGCACGGTTATCACCTGCCATTATTTTCAACTACAGGGTCTTCATTACCCTCTCAGATATATGGTCCTCGTTCTTATTATCCTATCAACTCCGGGGTAGTCTGACCTGGATTTCGCCACTTTTCGGGTTCCCTCGTTGCATTATTTTCTCAACTACTGGGCTCCTTCCACCACATTACTCTTGCATACAGGATCGCCATCCCATTCCTCTTACTGAACTGCAACACCCCATCACTCTCACTCAGTTACATCACCCCCCACCCCCCATTACTCTCACTGAATTGCCTCGTCCCCTGTTGAACTGCATCAACCCCATCACTCACAGAACTAGCTTCTTACCCTGTTATTCTTTCGCAGTTACGAGTTATGCTGAACTGCCTCACCTCGTGCTCACAAGACAGTCTGACCCCATTGCTCACACTGAATTACTTCAGCTCATTTTGCTCCCACTGAACTGTCCCGCCGTTGCTTTTCCCTGAAATGCTCACATCCGGTGAACCGTCCCTCTGCATTACTTTGCTGAGCCATCTCTCTCTCTCTCTCTCTCTCTCCCACCTCAGGATCAACCCATCCATCCCTTCTTTCTCGCAGGTCGTTCCCCATCCATTACTCCCAACGAACTGCCTCATACCAACCCTCATCGTCCTGTGTTTTTGTCCGAGACACAGGCACTCCTCATGTCCACGGATGGCAGGTTCACCTCCTGGGGGTGGAGGGGGGGGGACAGCATTGATCAACTCCTTGAACACGACGGTATGACATTTAGTTATATTGACCAGATCTTTGACCTAACCGACCCTCAAGAGCCAGGTCAAGCACTAGGGTTATAAGCCCTTAAGGCTTAGGACAGTTTCCCCGCTCAAGAATATACCTGTAGGTGAAATGCATATATGTACATGGGGGAGAGAATGTATCAGGCATATTACAACGAGAAGTCGAGCACGCAGATCGGACTCGCGCGTCGAATGCAGGCAAGTCTAAGTATAACGTCGACCGTAATATACTTAATACATGCAGGAACACACGCGGCTGTTGCTTGAACAGTTCAGAATGCGTAGTTGGTCTGCGAGAATAGCCAGAATGTGTATTATAGCTCGCTAACGTAACCCGCCTCGCTGCAAGTGGACGCCGGTGCGGCATTACACATGTATATATATGCCTGGAAAAGAAAAAAAAAAAACATTTTCCATATTCTGTATACTCACCCACTCGGTCGATGAGATTCAGCTATGTTTATGGAGTTTATGGAAAATAACAGAAAACCAGGTTTCCCCCCATACTGGGAAAAAGGATTGTCATGTTTTCCAGTAAACGGGAATAAAAATTGTTGTAAATTTCACTCGTTGATACTAATGTTTAGTTCAGCCGGAGGGCTGGAGGAGGTTATAGTAGTCTGCTTCCGTTTGTATTCAGTGGCTGAACTCATTCGAGCATCATGACAGTTAAGATCGCCGGCCTCGAAAGCCTGTCATTTCGGCTGTATATGTCTCTCTTCCTCCCTCACAAATTACAGGCAAGTCAAAGGAAAGATAACGAACGCATTAGAGACGCAATTTAAGGCCATTGGAAGGCTTCACCCCGGGGAGTTTGATGTCAGGCTCTCGTGTTGGAACGGCGCGGCGGTTCAGCGAGGGAGGGAGGGAGGGAGGCTGCGTGTGATGTGTGTGGTGATGCCTTGCCCTGACCCGGGAACCTGCTGGGAGAGGACGCTCCAAACTTCGACCAGCCACCTTAGGCTGAAGCTTGTGGTGTGGTTAGTGGTGCTGGTAGGGTTCTGTGTGGGTTGCTGTGGTGTGAGATGGGGTTGTGGTGGTGTGAGGATGCCTACGGAAGTTCCTTTGGTGTAGGCGTCGTGATGGAAGGCGTAGTGGTGTGTACCAGAATTACTGTGGTATGGGTGCAGGAGTCCTGATGGGCAAGTGGTGATGAGATGGTGTGTGTAAGTGTGTAGGAGGGGTCGCAATCTTGAGATAGTGTGTGTTTCGTGGTGTGGGTGGTATTATGAGTGTGGGTGAGGCTCAGCGAGAGGGTACTGGCTGGAGCTTCGGTGGTACTGGGAAGCGTAGACGTAATGCTACTGTTCAGGTCGTGACGGTACTGTGTGGTGGATGGTGTGGGGTGTGGGCGTGAGGTGTGGTGGGGTATGGGCGCGAGCGTACGACAGGTTCGCAGTATCAGTGACCTCATCCGTCATGGTAGCTGCCACACCCCGCTAGGGGGAGCCGGACCCAACACGGGACGTGGTATGGTAGCAACTTTTTACCGCACCGAGGAATTTGTGGATGGAAGGGTAAGAGACGGTGCCTCGAGCGCAAAATGTCTCTGGGAAAACAGATGAAGTGAGTTTTACGTTTACTAGTTCAACACTTGGCCAGTGAGGTCCCGTGCTTGTGGTGTCACTTGCTGACAATATACTTTTTCAATTTTAACTTCGAAAAAAAAAAAGTTGATGGGATTTTTTTCAATTTGCTTACTTCAGCAGACGAGTTGAGTTATTTTTGATGTTTCTTGAAGCTTTGTTGCAGTTCGAGATGCATCACACGATTACTTTATTGCCATAAAGGATATTGAACACTGTCGGAGATTAAGAGTACACAGCCTGTAGATTGTACCGATAAGGGTACATAAAACGATAGGTTCAAGGCGGTGTTGTGGCTGGTCCCCGATGAACCGGAAGCAAGGTTACGTGTTTGGCCGGTCGGGGGGTGAGTGTACGTGTGCATGGTGGTGACCTGACCGAGTGTACGTGTGTGTGTGGTGGCGACCTGACCTAAAGGAAGATGACACAGGCACACAGTGCCATTCAGACTCCCAGGTCTGCTGCCGACAACCCAAGACCTAATACTGTTTATGTCTCCAGCCGCCTGCACCACGCCCACCACAACCGTATCCGTAACAGGTGTACAACACTTAATATTCCACCGGCACACCAGAGTGACGTTGATCTCCCTCATTCCGACATCCCCCGCAGAGGTGAGATGGTGAGGGAGGTTTTTTTTTTTTCGGGGAGTGTAGGGGGAGGCTATGGAGGGTGAGGGTGCCCAGCCTGCCCGCCACGCTGACACATGTACTGCTCCAGGGGGGGCCTGACAGCTCCAAGTTGTGACTGGGCCCCACAGCTTAGGTAAGGGGGCCCCGGTTCCAGACGTGTAGGATAAGTCAGGTTTAGGAGGAGGGATGGGGAAGAGCCTCGGGGTCACCATCCCTCCGACCCCATCCCGCGAGCCGTAGGAGTGGGTGTAATGAACAGGTTTGCAAGGATATTGACATGGAGAGATGGCGTCCCAATGTCATGTGTGACGACAGGTGGTGGCTTGTGAGTGTGAATGTTTCCTGAGGTGCTGCCTCCCTCCTCACCTCACCTCACCCTCGGCTGGGAGTCTCTTGCCTCATACGAACCGTTGCCTGGGGATCCTCATACAGCAAGGTGGCTTTGTTGTATATGTATAGAGCGTGCCATCTGCCGATCCGCCAGACGCTTAAGTTTTCTGAAAGAAAATTGTGGCATTAGAACGCTTTGTTAAATACACTTTAATACTGCACTTGTATGAATACAGTACGAATACACTTACGAACTGTGGTACCGGTAAAATGCTAGTATGAATACGCTTACGAAGTATGATATTGATAAACTTCACTGAATACACTCACGAACTGTGGTATTGATATACTTTTATGTAATCAATAACTAGTACTTTTGCTCGAAGACACTTGATCTATAGTCATCTTTATAAAACCTCTGGTGTCGTTTGTCTTCATTCTGTGTTTCTTACTTCTATTTTACGCCGGGTCGCGGGTTGTTATATCTTCCTCCAAAGAGGGAAAACGTAATGTTTTCTCTTTATTTTCTTTCTTCGCATCAGTCAGCCCGTTTAACCCGAAAGATAGTGAAGAAGCGTTCGACCTGACCCTTACAGGTTGGTCAGTCCCCGGTGGTGTCAAGGGCATTTGGCATGACTCACAGTGAGGGTCAAGTCAGAGGCTTGCGGAGGTTAAGCGCATCTTTATACCACCTGACCCATGAAGGCTGAGTCAGAAACCAGTGGTGTCGAGGGTGTAGTGAAGATGGCCCTTTGACCTAACCCATAAGGGTGTGGTGAAGATGAGTGTGGTGATATTTCTTTTTAGAGAACCTGATGATGAATGATAGTACGGAAGAAAACATAATGCATTCGTCCGCTGACGTTGGCGTTACAGCCTTGCGTAAGTACTCTGGACGTTGTCTGTCTTCCAAACCAGCCTCCTGTTCTTCTCCTTCCAGGTCTGACTCTTGTCTCTTCGGGTTTTGCCTGCCTTCCTTCGTCTCCGCTGCACCTTCCACTCATCCCTTTCGGCTGCACCTCTCACCATTCTCATCCAGCTGTACTTCCCACTCGTCACCAGCTTTTTTTTTTTTTTTTTTTTTTTTTTTTTTTTTTTTTTTTTTTTTGTGG
>JAYMFT010018546.1:0-16537 GCA_038088735.1 Panulirus argus
ATAAACACAGACACAAAGGACGACCCGAAAACAGGAGAACGAATGAAGAAAAAACTAGGGAGCCTGCAATGTTTACTTTAAAGAGGCCAAATTCCAAAACCTTACAATAGATCACAGCTGTCACAACCTCTGTGACATCTAAAACGAGGGCAAAAAAAAAAAAAGAAAAAGAAGTGTACAGCAGTCAGGCATATACGTGCAGAGAGAGGAAGAGAGATCAAAGGACTTGGTTAACAAGAAGTGGATAAAAAAGGTAAGGGAACACAGAGACGCTATATGGAAGAGGCACAGGAGTAACGAAAGTCGGGCTCTGTTCGAAAGAATACAAGAGGGTCAGGGAGGACTACATCAGGACAAGAGGGGGAGGAACAAGTGAGGCACGAGAGGAACACAGTTGATAGATCAAAGGAGCACGAAGCATTTCACAAGATTTATAAAAGGACCGAAGAATTGGACTAAGGACTTCAAGCGGAAAAACAATAAATGAATAAATCAGCAGAGATCATATGTCGATGGATCAACACGAAGCTCCAAAAGTGCTTGTACACACGAAGATCTGTCTGGAGGCACCATTTAATTCCCCTCTCCAGCCAGGTAGGGAAAAGGTACCCAGGAAAATATTGATAGGATGCCAGTGGAAGCGAGGAGTCTTATGAAGGCGCTTCACCCGTGGGAAGCTCGTAGACCAGTTGCTATCTTGCCGTTTGCACCCACACAGAGTTCGGAGACCCTTGTCATACCAGTGGTGTTGATGTTCAACATTTTCCTCAACGAGGGCAATGTTCGAACGGAAGATAAACAACAGTCGTAGCTGCAATATGTAGAAATTGGTATTAGAAGTAATTGTGGACTACATTATGGCTTTCATGTGACCGTACGTGCTGTAGACTTGAACAAATGCCGCCGGAGTACCTTCTATCGTTTTAGAGTGGAAGCCTCATTATGTGAGCGTTAGCGGGCTGTCTCTCAGCTTTCGTGGTGGCTAGAGTTGCGACAGATGATCTCCTTGATCACAGAAAAAGAGGTTTGAGTTCTTTTTGTCCAGTTAGGGTTGTCATTCAAATGATTCGGGGTTCGATCCCGAGCACATATAGGTGAATTGGTTTATATAGATTTCATGTGTCAGTACATATTGTGGATTTAAGTTTCTTTCTGATCTCGTTCTGTTAGCAAACTTTTTGAGACTGTAATACGATACGTGTCTGTTACCTTATCCAATAACCAACATGATAGCGTAAGTTATGTAAATTTGCGTAAGGAAAGTAAGAAAGTCATACGACATAGTAAACTTCAATATGAAGCGTATATTGCTGAAAATAGCAAAAGAAACCCTAGGGAGCTTTACAGTAATGTTAGAAGCAAGAGAGTCATTAACCAGTCAATAGGTCCATTAATTAGGGAAAACGGTAACTTGCTTCAAGACAGTGAAGCCACGGCAAAAATATTAAATGATTTTTTGCATCTGTATTTGCAATCGAACACACAATCCATGGCCCGAATCCATTTTCATTAATAAGAAAGGGGAGCATTCTTCAACAAACTGACGTAAAAGCCGAAGGCATACTTTCAGGAATAAACGGAATCAGAACAAATGAACCTGCAGGCCTGATAAGTTTTATCCGAGAACAATGAGAGAGGCGAAAATTGAGATAGTTATATGCCCTCGACTGTTAAGAGTGGATCTAATACAAGTATTCAAAATGATCAAAGGCTTTGATCATCTTGATCCATCAAGATACATAAGACTTGATTCCGTCTGATATTACTCGCGGTGATGGATACAAACTCGTGGGCAAACGGCTTCACCTCGAATAAGGCGAAGTACGTTTCCTCCAATAGGATTATCAACGTAAGGAACAATTTGCCAATTAGAGTGACAACTGGCAGGTTATTCGCTTTAAATTATCTGTACGCCTTCCAACTTTTACCCAGTAATAATATGTGAGTTTCCGATATCTCCCACGATCAATAATAGCCTCGAAAGGACCCAGTTGGTTTGTTGCTGTTTGTATTCCTTTGTATCACGCAACAATCCACTCATGGTTTCATCATTTACCACGTGAAGCTCTCGTATGGGATCACAAGTCGTAAAAAAAAGTGATTTCAGCGCGTCACTGGTGCTAACCAGTACTGCGGATAACCTACTTCATTAGCGGCCAGCGGTCCTCCCCTGTTCCAGTAAATCGTCGTTTCTTTAATCGCCATCTCCGCAGGGAAGCGTCCACCTTTGATGACTTTTTGTTTCTTCTTTTCTCGTGGGAAAAGTTGGAATTGATTCTGGATTTCGTTGGAGTTGTTTGTGAAGTGTTACAGTGACTGTCAGTGAAGAGTTTTATGCAACAGACGAAACGCTGAGATTCTGTATGTGAGAAAAGTAGACACAATAGACAAACAGTGCAACAGAGAGGAGAGAGGGGAAAAAGATAAATGAAAGGTCAGTAAGACGCAGTATTTGAATATCGTCATGCCTTAGCTGCTGGGGTCGGCTAACAAGAAAGTTTGCCTTGGCGGTCATCAAGAGTGAGGTGTTAACTTATGTTTGTAACTTTGTGCGTATCCTTCATCGTGATGGTCCATCGCCTCGATAACCTTGAGGAGGTACTGGCTGCCATGAGTGCGTTAACGGAGAAACTTGCGATGAACATGCTGGCTTTGCCTTTGACCTATCCCTTAATCTGGTGCTCCACATATGTAGAAAAAGTCCTGATGAAGCTAATGTTGGTGATATTGTGATAAACCAAGTCTCGAGTAGATAAAGTCTGTTTTGGTATAAGCGACATCATTTTCCCCTCGTGAACCGACCATGACCTCTGGATGGGATGCTGCAGCCCCCAGAATAGTTCAGTGTAATGCGTCCAACCTGAGATGATCATTGCAAATGAGGTTAATTTACAGTCTGTACAAGTTTGCGGTTACGAGCCTGAAGGATACGCCGTCACCACATGCCACAGAGATACTGTGGCTACGTGGGAATCTCGGTGGCAACGGAGATGATGAAGGCTTAAGACAGACAAGCATGGTATTCAATTTTTTTTCTCTTCTTGAATTGGTTGATATACCACGAGCAGAAGCACGTTCTAATCATGGCCATCTGTAATGAAAGTTAAAAAAAAGATGTAAGAAGACAATCGGGTCTTTCCCTTTCCACGTTTCCTTCCCTTGGCAACTGACGAGAGAAGCCCGGCCCTTCGGGGTACGTGGGAGGACATTAAGACAGATAACAGGAGACCTGAAGGAACATAACGAGGTTATCTGTTGTAGTGATCCTGGAGAAAATCGTGCAGTACGGAGAGAACATAACGCCATGGAAATTGCATAGAAGAGTGCGGACCGGAAAAAGTTCCCCACCAATTTAGCGGCATTTGCTTTGCGGCTGGATCCCGGAAAAGAAAAGACATGAGTAGTGGGAAACCGGATTTTCCTCCCGTCAGGAGGCACCACGCCTGGAGTTTGGGCCAGATGCAGAAAATTGGATTTATGCGACGGCTTTGAAGGAGCTCCGGACCCCGTTACGCGTAGGGCGTGAGAACAGATATAAAAGTGGTGCTGTTAACTTCATTTTGAAATCTTTCTCTAAAGATAATCCGATCCTAAACAAAGACAAAACAAAAACAACACCAAACTTCTGACAAACTTCAGAAAACTGTTGACTCTCAGATCAAAAGTGAGGCGGCCCGCCAAAAATGGACCAATCAGAGTGCAGGAAATTTGATGATTGGGCTGCTAGAGTTGAGCACAAGCAGCGGACTCCGCTAGGATTGTCAACAAGGGGTCATGTAGTAAGTCTTGGTATTATCTGGAGCACCTGAAGAAGATGCTTAAGATTACGTAAGTGGTAGTTATACACTGACGTTGACGGCCCTAATCACGAGTAAACAACCATATGGAGCGAAAAAGCATGTGTGGTCTGAGAATTGTCTTGAACATCTGAAGAAAGTCATAAGTTTTCGACTGGTAGTCATAACTGGACGTTGGAGGCCTTAACGACCCTGGTGGTCAACCAGCCAACCCGCTGAGAATCGTCAAAGTACTATTGTAATCTTGAGGATTGCTTATCTCCACGCCGGCCACCTGAGACCCTCTCCATAGTGAGCAAATTCACCTACGTTGGTTCTGAAATTGAGAACGTCTTGCAGACTCTCTCTTTCTAAGACTTCAACGGCGTCATCATTATTCCACCTGCCTCTAACACGTACGGCACCGTCGGAAACGCCCTTCTCAAAACTGCTGAAGGCTCCAGGGTCCTACGCCATGACCATTTCTTTCTCTGGTTCCACCCACGAGATCCGCAAGTCGCCCACGCTCCTCTGCTACAAGCATGCCACAGACGGCCTGTGTCTCCATGCAACTCGCCGGATGCTGACGCCCCAGTGGCTACCTGCAACACCTTCAGACGTCTTTCACAACGCACGACTGGCTACGTTTCGCTGACGACACTTGCTTTCATGGAAGATCTCATTGAATACGAGTAAGCCAATCTCCAGCCTTTCCGTCCAACCAGAGGAGCTCCCAACGCCGTTGAAGGTGTACTGCAACGTCATGAAGGACCTCCTGAAGGACTAACTGTGTTTTCAGCCGCCATTTGCAACCGACACAACAGCCAGGCTTACCATCGTCGGTTCGGTGCCCAGGCCCCAAGTGAGTAATACCCTGCACCTGTCCAGCACCAAATTGGTAAACTCCTCTAGCGAAAACTTTTGATGACCATTGCCACTTGCTGCCCTCTGTCTGGACGCCTCCCCTCCCGGGTGCAACGTGGAGGGAGACATCCCATCGCCGAATCTGCTGAAAACTGATCACGCAGTACGTGATTTTGAGTACGTGGTTAGCGAGGAAAATGTGACGGAATCAAGAGAGAAACCTGAATGCCAAGATGGAATATAAGGGAAGGGAGCTTTGCGGAGACATGCCGGTTCTCTCAAACACAAATAGATACTTAGTAACCTCTCGAATTTTGGAGTGTTGAAGTGGTGCCTTGGAGCAACTTACACCCCCCTTATTAGGATCGCTAATGCTATTTTCTGTCTCTTTAGACCTAAGCTACAGGGTTAGACTTAATGTTTTTTTTCATTACAGACGTTATGCGTCTATCCATTCTTTTTAACCTTTTTTCTTCACACTGTTAATATTATTCTTTGATTTTGTTTTCTAAGCTTTCCTGAAAGCCTTAGCTTGGATGAGGAGTTCTGTCTATGATCGGACCCTTTGTCATAAGCAAAAAAGTAGTTGTACTCGGAAGCGAAGGTCGAGTGACATATTGTGCTTTAGGTAGATTGATATGTAATTATGCAGAAATACATGGAAAGATAGAGACAGAGAGATAAACAGAAACAAAATGGGAAAAGTGATGGAGAGGCAGAGAAGGAAAGAGAAATGACCTCCCTTCCTTTGATTCTCCTTCACCATTCTTCCCACCATCTCTACGCCACCTTTCCTCATTCCTTAAGCACTCTCCTCTCCCCACCATGGACACTCCCCCCCCTCCCCAAGGATTCCTCTCTCCTTCTCTCATTCATTGACTATCTTCCCTTTTCCCTCATCTCACCCCCCCCCTTCCCCACACACCCCTCGCTTCTCTCATCCCCTCCCGATATTATGGAGGAGTTAACACTGAGGAATGTCTTCTGCATCGCCTAATCTTATGATTACAGGGTTCTCGGGCCACGCCCCTGGGTCTTGCTGCAGTGTGTGTGTGTGTTTAACTAAACTGTTACAGAGTGCAACATCTGCAGCCGTCCAGCATAAACACTTATCATGCGGCCTGGAAGGCAGGCGGAGATTTTTGCTGCTTTGTCTCTGCCCTGAGGTGCCGTGAAGGCATCACCGCATCTGTTTCTCACGTACCAAGTTAAGCAACAGTGTCTTAGAAGGACTAGAGGAGGGAATAGGGAGTATCAATACCATAAAGCACCACAATGGAAGTTGAAAGTGCACAAGTAGACAATTATGACGTAGATGAGTACCCTACTGTCCAAAAAAATGACTTGTGAAGCTATTTAGAGAACTCTTAGACACTCCCATGAAAGGATTACCGCTGGCGATTACAAGATGACCCTCTTGACAGAGAATACGGCTTGGGCCTACGTTCACCAGTTGCCGTCCCGTAACTGGTGCCTCATCCGTACATGATGATGACGGACCCTGAGCCGAGACCAGTCCGATCCCCTCACGCTATGGCCAATAACCAATCGCTAGTGAACACAGAAGCCCCGCAACATAGCATCGAGGACGGGAGGAAAACTCCGGGGAATAAGGATCTGGACAAGGTTACTCTTCTCAAGCACAGAACGTCTAGTATCTCCAGTCCCAGCAGCAAGGTTCACGCTTTGTCAAGCAGAACTTTCCCATCCAAGCGGGAAAGCAGTATGGCGCCTGGTGATGGACAAGCTATGCCCCGAAACTGCCTGGTGATTTCTAAGATTCTTGACGTATGGACATGAAAGAGGTATCTGTCGGAGCAGAAAGGGAAGCAAAAGACACACAGAAGGCTTCGACAGGCCTAACAAGCCGGAAATAGATGTCATTTTTAATTAAGAAAAATCTAATAAAAGAGAGACTCAGAGGAAGAGTGTCTAAGGACTCTCGACAAACGCTCCTGTGGGTTTACCTGAGGTCGAGTGAGAAAGGTGAAGTGAGAAATGAACCCCCTAAACACATGCACAGGTATCAACCTACTAAAACACTTCTCACCTTGACTCTCCAGGGGCACTCATTTCGTAAATGAAGCTACGAAGGTTGGCCAAAAAATATTACAGGCTGTAAGCCAAAAAGCATTTTATCGTCCATACCATCATTGCAACACTCTAAAGAACTGATTCATCACACGCAGCCATACACGCATCTATACTCAAGGACACAACCACGCATACACACACGAACGTGACTGCAGGATCAAAAATCGTGAAGATACCCGCAGCATGGTGCTGAATGAATGCAGGGACTTCATGGGAAAGCAAGGAATTCTTCAGGAAAGGAGTCTGCCCACTGCTAAAGGAATGATGAATGCTGATGGAAATAAGGGGCACGAAATAAGACAAAGTTTTTAGATCGAAGGGGGCAGGCCACAGATCAGAAGCCTCGGAAGTGGGACATGGATCTGGTGATTCTGACTCACACAGCCAAAAGGTAAAATTAATGACGTATTAGAGAAAGTTTAGACAAGGGCAATCAGGGAGGTGTGTGTGTGTGTGTGTGTGTTTGTGGTGTGTGTGTGTGTGGAGCGGTTGAAGGAAGGCTAGAGGTCAGACTGCCCTTGACAAATGTGCAGTGATGAATAGGCTGATTTTTAGTAAGATTGATCGACAAAGTTGGTAAAGAAGGATCGCAGCTGCAAGAAACAACAGACAATGTGGTCACTCTTCAAGTGAGGGAGGCAGACCGGAGCGAGGCTAGAAGAAAGTAAGGGTCGGTGATGGTCTATGGACTGGTAGAAAATATTCCGTATAAGGAGGAGAAACTAGCTAAGGAAAAGGGGATTAAGTCGAAGATGTACCTGATGCGATGGACTTGCCTAATGCAAGTCAGGAGATCAAGGAGTTAATGAAATCGATGGATACAGGGAAGGAGTGAAGGGTCAACCACGGAATATCGCCTCTGACGTGATGTGCCGACAGAAGATGGTAAAGCAAGCCAAGAATCTACTTGCATGAGGGGACGAATGCTGAGGAGCGTTCGTCAAAAGCTACATACAAGCCGAGAGAGACCAAAGGCATCTAAGAATGAAAAAAAAGGAAATCAGATACAGTCGGGGACAGAGAGACCCTTCTCATTCCGAACTCAAGGAGACCAAGACTGTGAAGTGATTCAAAACCGCAGATTGAAAATCGTGTACGGCAATGTGGAGTGGATGGTAGTGAACGGTAAAGAGCTAGACTCCGTAGATGGAGTCAGGGATGGCAGCCCGGGTGTAGATGGAGCTGTGGAGACCAAACTCACGAAAGAGACCAAAGTCTAGACTAAGCTGTTCATTAGGAGACTCGGCAGTAAGGAGAATATTGGGTGAGGAGGGAAGTAGGGGGATTAGTCTTCGTCGTAAGAGATAACATTAATTTTACGACAAGCCTCGTTGGACGGCCCCTTCAAGAAGTATATAATAGGAAGATTTAATATACCAAAGACAAAGATAATGGCGCTGCTGATCTACAGTTTTGCCAAGACAATGACAATGGTCCTAAACAATTATACAGTGAAAACAATGAGGGAAAAATTGAGGTGTAGAAGGCAGTGAGACATTCACTACTCAAGCTCGGTAACATACTGCTGATTAGAAATTTCAACTGCAGGATAGAAAAAAAGAAAGATTCTCTTGGCTATAGGGAGTCATGGAGAGATAAGTTCCCAGCATGTCTACAAGAGAGTCTTCTGTATCATTACACCAGTGAACATACTGGAGTCAGAGGGACTGATACACCACATCCCTACCGGACCTTATCAAATATGATACGCCACTTGGTGAGTGGGATCATATATAAAGATGGATTTGAATCTGTGGCTAAAGATGACAGAAAAGGAGAACCTAAGAAGAAAACTGACTCAAATATGGAAGAAATAATCATGATAATTATGGCGAGTCAGATGATTTCTCTAAAAATGAAAAACGAGAATTGGATTCCTTAACAAGAGTGTAGGTCAGTGCTATAGATAGTTCTGTAATCTATAAGAATATGTTAGAGGATGGATACCACTGTCAGTTAATGGGGAAGAAATGACGACAAAGAAAGATGTACCTCGGAGGAGACACCTTACGGCAGCCATCCTGCTTTTGAAATATAATGAGAGTAAGTTATAAGTATCCTAAGTTAAGAAGGAAATAACAGAGAAATCTTGGTGATAACATATACATAAGGCGAAAGAAAATCCAGACTATACAGTAATTCAATCGGCAGTAATTTGTTGGTTAAAGAGCAGCAGCTCAATCAGATTAGAGGTAAAGAAGTTAATGAGGGGTGTAGGAGAAGTGTGCAATGAGCTAAATGATAAGTATAGCAGAGTTTTGACAGTGGAGGACACTGTATCCCTAGCACCATGGAAGTGCAATGGGGAGGAATTCTTAGAATCTATTGAAGATACCAGAAGTGACATGAGCGGGTTATCGAGAAGCTTTGACCCATATAATGCTCATGACCTTCATGAAATAGCTTCATATATGTTGAATGAATATGCGGATACACGCAACAGGTCTGTTAAAACAGTCTTCAGTGTGTCGCTAGAGCAAAGAGTAGTGTGCCAAGAGAGTGGAGAAGCGCAAACGTTATACCTGTCTTTGAGAAAGGAGTTTGGAAAATTGCGCTTATCAACAGACCATTCCATCTAACAAGTATGGTCTGTAAAACACAGGAAAAGATAATCAGAAGCAAATAGTCAACTGCTTATTAAGGAGAAACTACTCAAGTGAGGGGCAACACAAGGATTCAGGGACTGGAGGTTCGGGTCTAACAATTTACTTATACTAATATGACTGAGAAAACTCCATTTTAGACAAAGGAGGTGGATGGCTGGACTGTTTCTCGACTGCCAGAAGGCGTTTGACACTGTCGGCGATTGGTAGAATAGTTGGACCTCCAGGCAGAAAACCGCCCTTGTGGAAGGGAACAGAGGACTCAAGACAGGGGAGAATTCTCGAAATGAGCGGGGAGTCACAAGCGGAGTGCCATTGCTCTCCTCGGCTCATGATTAAAAACCTGCTAGAAGGGCTGGACTTGTACGTGAACATGTTTGCGGATGATGCTAACGTCACGAGAAAAGTAAAGAATGACGAAGATGCATCAGCTCGCAAGGGGACCTAGGCGAACTCCAAAGTTGGTCTGATGGATACTCGATGAAATTCATGCCAGGTGCATCCAGTGCGAGAAGGATTGCATTTGGTTAAAGAAGGCCCTCAGTACGGTTACTAAGTAGCAGAAGACAAGCTACAGGAGTCTGTGTGTGAAAGGGAACATGGAAGTCGATATTGTGGCAAACCTGTCATCTGAGCTGTACATGAAAAGCATTGCAAAAGGACTTAAACTATCTGCTGGCAGAAATTTGAGTTCAAATTTGAGTTGCGTTTAAGTAAATGCATAAAGAAACGGTCGGAATGTTATTTACAACGTACATTAGACCGAAACTAGAATATACTTATCAAGCCACTTAGATCTAATTGAAAGGATCCAGAGGAGAGCATCGAAGAGGGTACTTGATTTAAGGGGACTGAGCTAGAGAGAGAGAGAGAGAGAGAGAGAGAGAGAGAGAGAGAGAGGGCTATTTCGCAGCATGGAAAAGAGAAAAATAAGGAACGAACCTGATCACATCTCTCAGGTTTCTGAATCAGTTGGATGGCGTAAACAGCATCAATTAATTTTCCACGAGATTCCGTGACAGAATTACCAGAGGGCATGGCAGTAAGCCAAGAAAGGACACTGCTAGAAAGCATGTAAGGAATTACTGCTTCGGTAGCAAGGTGGTAGATGACTCGAATGAGCTAAGTGACGATATTGTAAATGCTGACAGCATACAGAAGTTTAAGATGCTGACTGATGGTAGATTGAGATAAAGAGTTGGGACCCTTCAAGTGTGATACTCTGTGCCCGCGATTATATATACCAGGGAACCACACTCGCTCACAAATTCATTCACGCATGCAGATATACTCACACATATGCTCACAAACAAGAGACACAGGAAAACTAAACAAACATCTTATTAGTTCTGTTATCACGGACTATTCTTTTTTTATGGGTTGATCTCCATCAGTCAGGAAAAGTAATGAAAATTACAGTAAATTATCTTGTGCAAGGAAATAAAGACAAACACAGATGATGTTGGATGGAATTACCACCTAGTAAGAAAACAAGAATAGGGATGATACATCTGAACAGAGATCATCCCTATTTGACTTTTGAGAGTCAAAATGATTGGTTGTATGATGTATTTTATTAACTGAACAGTCTTATTGAAAGTGCCTTAAGATGGCAGTAGTTGATGGAGACATCATCGTAAACAGTCTTTGAGAAGCGTGTAGACAAAGATGATATTTTGTAGGAAACTTTCCCACTTCAGTGACAGTGCCATAAGATGCTTGAGTCACTTTTAAAGACATCTTTGCGAACGGTCGCTTGAAGGCAAAAACAGTGTTTGGTTTAGATCATCCCTTTCTCAGCGACAGAACATGGGATGGCAGTGTCGCTGATGAAGACACCTTTTAGAACATTCTCTTGGAAACGCGGAGACATATAATATATGGTTTGTGTCAAAACCACAACGCTTAAGGTATGTGCATGCTATGTACTACAACGAGTCTGTATATTCCATTAGTTTACATTGGAATGCTCTGTGCACGTGTAAAGCATTATGCTAAGTACGTGGTCATGTCCAGGCAGGGCTTATGGCTGGCAATACCGTATCAACTAACGCTATCATCGTACTAAAAGTCAGCTAACTGGATTGCAAACTACGTCAACATCCATTAGCATAACCTTTTTTTTTTCTACTATTCAGTGTTATACGGGGATGATCTAGCTATAGCTGTGTCATCCCCATTCTTACAAAGAAATACAAAGGAATTCAAACAACAGATCGATGGGTCCTCACGCGGTAAGAGTGGAACGACATACGGGTATTTCTTTCAAGGAGAAAAACCTCTAAACTTTTCCTGTAACTAAGGATGTGCAAATAGTGTTAGTCGTGGATTCGAAGGGAAATATCATTCAAGTATATTCTCATGCATATCTGTGATATTGCTTTTAACTACTCTGATTAATTACTCATTTCATACGTTAAAAATCTTGTCGAAGAAAAAGTATTTCGCCTCATTCTAGGTGATACGTTTGTCTACGAGTTTGTATCCATTACTCAGAGTACAATCAAACTAATCTGTGCTTAAGTAGCCTGTAAAATAGAGATTATCAAAGAAATTGATAATTTTTGAATACCTGTATTAGATCACCTCTTAACCTTCTCTAAGAAATTTAAATCGTTTTATCGGTTCTCAAAGGATTTGTTTCTCAATCCAGGAATTATCTTTTTTTTTCTTTTCTTAGCTCGTTTCTGCATTCTGTTCATCCTATCTAGGTCTTTTTTTTAAAGTAAGGTGACCAGATGCAATCATAAATACAAGGAGGAGACGCTCCAATGAACTGCAGAGAGTGAGGGTAGTTTTCCTAGACTTGTATTCAAAAGACCTACCTATGATTCCAAGAATTTTGCTCGCCCCTTTTAACTGTTTTTGTGCACTGCTTGCTTGGCTTTAGGTCGTCAGAGATTATTACACCCAAGACTTTTTTCCTCATTCGCCTTTTGCGGCTCATGAGAATTCATACTGTGGCTTGCCTTCTCGTTTCTACCACCGTTATGTAAAACTTGTTTTAAAAATCTTGTTTTGAATACTGTTTGGCACTTACATCCTCACATCATCTTTCAGATATGATATGGTTTTTATCATTTTTTTCTGTTGTTTTGATGTAAGTACATTATACATCACATCAAATGGAAAGGGAGAAAAATAAGTAAATTAAGTAAGAATTCTTGTCTTCCCCGGCTGACCACCCGATCACTAGGTTGCAGGTATCTCAAAATCCACCCGCGCTAATCGAGGTGTGACAAAGTCATAGGTAAAGGCACATTTCCTTCGTGTGAGATGCTGATTTGTGAAGGAATGAGATTCATAGAGCGAAGCGTTGTTAAGATTTTATTTGAAACTTAAGGAGAAAGAAGAAGATGAAGAAGAAGAAGAAGAAGAGGATGAAGATGAAAAAAAAAAGAAGTGGAAGTAGAAAAAGAAGATGAATAAAAAGAAGATGAAGAAGAAATGGAAAAAAAGAACGCGAAGAAAAGAAAAAGAAGAATGAAATGGAGACAAGAGAAAGAGAGGAAGAAAACTAAGGACCTGAACAATAGAAAGAAGAGCAGATGGGGTGGAGAATTTGGTTTGTTTGGCAAATTCCGGTTTGAGAATTTTAGCCATCTTTTTTTTATCCAATTTGTTGGGTAGAGAAACAACCGAACATGAACGTTAGGTATCTGCTGAAGCTCATGTTTTTGTCTTTTGTCGAGGGAATTTGCTTGATCGCTGTATTACACATGTCTTGGCCACCCTTACATATTAGGCGGACCAACTCTATGGTCACTCTCTATGTAAAGTAAGAAAAATATGACAGTAAGATAATAAAGATCGGAGAAATTCTTTTTTTTTTTTCTTTTTACAGGATATTCAGTGTTTTCTCATAAAACAAAGGAGGCTGGATTTTCTCAGCTTTTCCCTCAATTTTAGTGCAAATGAGATTACTAAAAAGAAAAGTTTTCTCTGGAAAATCACCTTCTCAGCTGGGTCCAGTGAGGACATCGTGGCTAGTCTTTTCACTCGGCTCTTTGACGTTATTCAAGGTTCACATCGTGACGAGAGGACCCCAGGACTATGTTAGTGGTCTCTGAACTGATCTCTGTGTGTTTTATTGAATCTGAATGGATTAATCCCAGTGTTAACAGACATACCATCGTAATGGGACATTCAGACCCTGACCTCACTGGATATTGACCATATATGATAATGACCTTTGGAAATGTCACCGAAGGGAATGCGGTTAAGCAAACATGGATGGTGTTTAAAAAGAATCTCTCATTGTCTAAGGAAAGAAATCTTGATGTTATGCTAATGCAAACTGCTTTTATTTGATATGGTCTACAGGAGGTGTTATCGGGCTCAGCATGCAAAAAGAAGTGAAATGTCACCTTTGGGGAGGCTGTATCATTGGGGTACAGTTTCGTCAAAGGACCTCTTACTCCAAAGAAATCCACATTTCCCTGCTACTGAAAGTAGCACAGCCTTGGGGAGCAGGATCCTTTGGAAAGAGGCCCTGAGTAACTTCAGGACTCTTTCTTGGAAAGAGGTTCTGGGTTAACGATTTGCGTGACAGACACGCCGATGTAATACGCACTGCCAAGGGGAAAATAAAGACGGGGTGATATGTGAGGCACCAGGAAGACACACCTGCCATGATGCGATGTTCTTGTTACATGATTGAAGAATTTGAGCAGATGCTGCGGTCTAAGGAAGTTGATGAATTAGGAGAATAGAAAGAAAAAGACGGATGAAGGATGAGAATGGAAAGAACAAGATGAATATGGCACAAGAAAAATAAGAAGAATAAAGGAGTGAAAGGAAAGAGTTGAAGCTAAATTAAAAGAATAAGATGTAAAAGATGAAACGTAAAGAATAGAAATAGAAGAGGAAGAAGAAGAAGAAGAAGAAGAAGAAGAAGAAAAGAAGAAAGAAAAAGAAGGAAGAAGAAAGAAGAAGACGAAGAAGAGCCCTCTTTCAGCAAGATGCGCAGATCTCTAGAGGTCCGTCCCTTTTCCAAATACATTTTTAGCTTACTGTCTTGTGTCATGTGGCTCCCCGGGACACACGCCTACATGTGATACACGGCAGATGTTGTTCCCTATTTTTCCTTTCCTCCTACGGCGAGATGGAAGGTGGGAGGGATGTACATCTCCATATCAAAACACGCCTTCCAAATGTCTAACCTGAATATACAGTAGCTAGAGGACCTTAGTTCATCGTAAGGGCTTCTTTGTCATCTATCAAAACAACATTTCCAGCCTTGGACCTGCATAGTCTGCTTTATAGCAACAGTGCACTTTGGACGTCTGGGTCTGGCTAAATGCCGGGGCGGTTTGACATATGTCTTTTGCGCTACTCAGGAAGGTTATGGTGTTCCCATGGTGGAGGTAGCGGGGCGAGGATGATCCTCCCTGCCAGTCAGTTTTCCAATTTGCTGTTGTCACTAGCCGTCGCGTGGGGCGCTCCACAACGCCGCCTTTGATGTGTGTGAGTAATTACCTTCGTGTATATCTTAGAGAAAGAGACCGGGGGGAGAGAACGAGAGAGAGAGAGAGAGTTTTACACTCATGGGGCCCCCTTTTCTTGAATTTTCTTTACAATCAAGTAGCGTTTTGAACGTTTATATACTGCTGACACTTACAGTTTCACTGTTTAGGCGATTCCGACCATCCACCATCATTACGCTTACGTCTTCTAGCCATGATCTCTTCTAGTTGCTTTGGTGCTGCGTCTAGTGAAGAATTGTTCCCTCTCGACGTCATGCAGTTGATTTAGAAACCTAAGGCAGGTCACCCCTATCTCTCATCTCGTTCATGGTGGATACATTTGTAACCCTCAGCTTCTCATTGTACCTCAACTCAACTTCTAATTTAGTTGCCGTCGTAGTTGCTATTCTCTGTACCATCTGAGTTAGATCTTTGTGTTTCTCTGGGTGTGGTATTATCCAGTTATGATACAAAATATGAGATACAGAATACAAGGGAATACAAAATGCTGTGATCAGCTTACCAAACGTTTCCCTAAATGCGATTGTCATATTCGTCTGGAGACAATTTGCCTCTTTCACAGTCCTCTTGCTGTTGAGCTCTGGTGGTACGTTTAGGCACAAGGCCAACCCCTAAGTCTCTTTCACACACAGATTCCTATATCCTATTTCCCCACTGCGTAATTATCCCCCCCGTAGCCTTTTTTTTTTTTCACTACATCCTATCCTCATTACCTTGCACATTCTCGAACTGATTCTCATTCACCATTTATGAGACCATTTATGGAGTTTGTTATGTTCAAATCTAAGCCGACGCAATCATCATTTTTTTTTAAGGTTGCTTATTTCTACATGAAATAGACCTCCATTTCTTAACCTTTGCCTTATGCCATATACATTTTTCGAATTTTTCCGGTGTTCATGGCACTTGCTATATCTGTACTTGAAATTTTTCCAAATGTCTGCAATTCTGTTTTTCTGCACAAATATTCTTCATGCCTGTTTTCATTTCCTGCTGTGACCACTAGTTATGATGTTTCTCTCTAATTAAATGAAGTGTTCTGTATAGACATCGTCATATCCATTAAAGTGCCTCTCTCTGATTGTTACGGACCTAAATACCCACCTCTTTCTCTCATACTTCTAGAATAATTTGAAAACAATTTCGGTACGATTTCAAGGTCTTCTTGCAAGTTGTTTACAACAGATGAGTTACAACAGAAGCCCAAAGACTTAGTCCTGTGGAACACCAGCGGGAAAAGACAACCCTGATACGTGTCCTTTCTTTTGCGGCATCTCTCCTCAGGCGGTTCTCGAGCCACCGAAGGAGGCCTTCTGACTCATATCTTTGCTTTTTATTTTTTTTGGCACCAACTGTCGGGGACAGTGTCAGACGCTTTCTGGTAATTGAAATGCACAGAGTCCGTACATCCGCCTCTCTCAATTAGTCCTCTGTTTCCTATACAGCGTTAAAGAAAATCCAAAAGATTTGCAAAATGAGAAATCTTTTCTCTGAATCCAATTTTCTTCTCATAGTAATATTTTCCTCTGCAGACACTCGTAAGCTTGCTTCCTGATTATCTTTTCCATGTATTCGTGGTATTACCTATTTGTAATTGTCTATTTGTATTGAATGGACAAGGATTTTAAACTCGTTAGGCCCCCGTCTCTTTTGAGAGAGAGAGAGAGAGAGAGAGAGAGAGAGAGAGAGAGAGAGAGAGAGAGAGAGAGTGGGG
>JAYMFT010018557.1:0-16535 GCA_038088735.1 Panulirus argus
GTTGATATGTATATATATGTACTGTGCGTATACATGCATGTATGTATATATGTGTGTATGTGGGGGGATGGGTCTTTCTTCGTCTGTTTCCTGGCGCTATCTCGCTGACATGGGAAACAGTGATCAAGTATAATAATAATAATGATAATGCTGCTGGAAACCTAAAGGAAAATGAAACACGATAAGTTTCCAAGTGCACTTTAGTGCAATGATCACATAGGTAGGGGAAATAGAAGACATTGAACAGTCAGTTGATATACAAGGAAGAGATGTAGCTAAGCTGCCACTGGTAAACAAGCATTACAGATGGTGGTATTCGTATTGGTGGTGTTCGGGATTGGCATCATCCCTGTCATAAAATTTTTATTTAATGGACAAGAAAGGGAACTGTTTACAAATTTTGCCTACAACAAAGCAATCCAGTTTGTATAGATCATCACACATATTAATGTTACAATTCTTTGTATATTTGATAATAAGAGATTCAATGATATTTCTCGTGGTAAAGGAGTTTCAGTAAATAACTGAATTGGCGTTACTCCACTCAATACAATGGTCATCATAATTCTTAACATGATAAAACAAGAGCATTTGATTTTTGTCCTTTTCTTACACTATATTTACGTTACTTAAGTCAACATAAAGATCGTTACTAGTCTACCCAACATAAAACATATTACAGTTTTAACAAGGGATTATGTAAACACAGCCTGCAAAATGTTCTGATGAGTTTATGATTAAGATATTCTTTAAAGTATAGTTATTGCTGAAGGCTACATTTACATCCATTTACATTAAAGGATTTAAGCAACCTGAGAAATAATGTAAAATTATCACTAAAATGCCAGATCCAAACACCACCATCTGTAACACTTGTTTATTAATGGTGTCTTAGTTACGTCTCATCCTTGTATATCAACTGACTGTTCAACGTCTTCTAGCTCATTCTTGTATCTCCATTGATGATATGACCACTACACAAAAGTGCACTTGGGAACTTATCATGTTTCATTTTCCTGTGGATTTCCTGCATATACTACATCACATGCACCACTGTAACCTCTAGCAAAATATATATATATTTATTTATTTATTTATTCATTATATTTGATCGCTGTTTCCTGCGTCAGCGAGGTAGTGCCAGGAAACAGATGAAGAAAGATCAATCCCCCCACATACACACATATATACATACATGCATATATATGCACAGTACATATATATACATACCAACATATATATATATACATACACACACATACACATGCATATACACATGTACATATTCACAATTGCTCACCACCATCCACTCCTGATGCCACCCCGCAACATGGGAAATAGTATCGCCACCCCCCGCGCCGACAAGGTATCGCCAGGAGACAGACGAAACGACCATATTTGCTCACACTAAGTCTTTAGCTGTCATGTGTAATGCACTGAAACCACAGCTCCCTTTCCACATCCAGACCCCACAAACCTTTCCATGGTGTACCCCAGACGCTTCACAAGCCCTGGTTCAGTCCACTGACAGCACGTCGACCCCAGTTTACCACATCGTTCCATTTCACTCTATTCCAGGCACACCTTTCACCCTCCTGCATGTTCAGGCCCTGACCACTCAAAATCCCTTTCACTCCAGGTATCCAAATTATCGACCAACCTGTATGGGAGGATTAGCAGCTGGGCTGAGTGTGGATGGATTGCTGCAACAAGGATTCGAGCCTATTCTCCCAACCCCAAGTCTTTAATAATAATAATGGAGAAAGCCCTACAGCACAGTATAATTCAAAACAAAGTTCCATGAAGCAGCAATAGGAAAGCTGAAGTGATTGAATGATTATCCTTTAATCACATCACACACAATCCATCTCTGACGAAGTCTGAACTGGTACAAATAGCAGTGTCACAAAGACAAGTAGAATTTTATAACTAAAAAACAACCTGTGCACATGGCCATGATATTATAAGATTATTCCTTATGAATGCCACTTTAACCCAAAAAATAATTCCAATTCAGATCATTCTACGAAAGCAACATAAAAAATGAAAAGAGAGGCAATAGGAAAAGCAAATGAAGTAGACTAAAGAAATTGCACTGAACACAACAAGAAAGTAGAAGACTACAAGAAGAAAGATGTGGCCCAGGTACACACATTGGAATCGTTTGCAATTAACACTGATGATGACAACAGCGATGACACTGATTTGATGCATTTGCATGAATGAAAATAATGTTCTTTTCACACAAACACACACAAACAAACAAACACACACACACACACACACACATACACACAAACACAAACACACACACACACACACACACAAGCATGCAAGAAACAGGTCCACTATCCTTATGAATTAGGGTATGTAAATAAACTGTAATGATTTGTACCCGATTTATACGTTACTGAATCCTAAATGTACTATACTACAATGCATGGCAAACATATCACTGGAAGACAGAAACCCTTGGGAATTAAGAGATAGCACAAGGACAAGGGTGGAAAAAGACAGTCGAGCTCTGTGCCTGAGACAGTCACTAGTGGTGAGCAGTCAACAAGTGGTTGGTAACTAAACTGACTCCTACCTCTTAACCCCCACTTACCCTTGTAGTGTCTGTTTATTATAAACATCCTTTTGTTCATCCCAGAAATCTACCTTAAGTTAACAGAGTATACCTCCAAAATCATCTACATGCATGTATCACTATGAACTATGTATTAATGGCTTTCATTTGGTTCTTAGTATTTATGCTTTTTTCTACATTCTGTTTATGGTATCTACTACGTAACCCATGTTTTACATTTCTTCTGTATCAATTTTTCATCTTTTTTATCAATGTGTCATATTCATACACTAGTTTTATCTCCTCTAATTGTTCCTTGAACATTTTCTATTACAGGTTGAACCTCTGTAATCCAGCAACCTTGGGACTTGGCCATTGCTGGACCACAAAAAATGCCAAAAAACAGCTTATTCCACATAAACATTGGCATGATATCAAAGGTAAAATAAAGCTTAAATCATGAAATAATACAACCATTAATGCTTCCAAACAAGGTTTTT
The DNA here is from genome assembly GCA_038088735.1 of Panulirus argus. Classification (NCBI taxonomy): domain Eukaryota; kingdom Metazoa; phylum Arthropoda; class Malacostraca; order Decapoda; family Palinuridae; genus Panulirus; species Panulirus argus. Next base: position 3,070 of record JAYMFT010018557.1, read on the forward strand.
ATTGTTACATCAGATTACATCTGAAGTACTTCAGGGTCAGCAGATACTTGCACATCACGAGCAGAGAAAGTGTAAGGAAGTGGATTTTCTATGCTGGAATGAGCCTTGGCAGTGTTATTAACGACCTTCTTCAACCACTGTTCCATTGTAGCTTGCTTCTGGTACTTTGGCTTTTCCTTAATTAATTTTCTTTGAATTAAATAAACTGACATAATTTCTTGTTCTATTATAAAGTCCCTTTTCTTCAGTCCTGCAATTAAGTCTCTTGTCATCTGGATACATCTATCTACAGAAATTCTTTCTTCCACTTCCTTGTTTTCCTCTGCACTTTCTTCATGATGATCTTGTTTCTTCTCACCTTGATGAATTATCTCCAGATTTCTTGATCAGTTGGTTGATAAACAACTGGCTAATCATTAGCAATGTTCATAGATTCCTCCAGGTTTTCCTCTGTAATCTCTTTGGTTATTGCAAGACACTTTGGGTTAGTCATACTCCCAGCATACTCAACCAATACTTGGATCAAAATCTTTACACTAGAAACTCTGCATCCAGAGAAGTCAGGTTCATTCCTTTCCTCGTCCTGAAACATTAAGCTGGCCACAGTTTGTGCCAACCACCTTGCAGTGGACTTTCCTCGACTTTATTCCAGGCAGAAGCTAGAGACCAAACCATATCTTTTAATTTACATTCCTTCTTGAAATCTTCATGAAGCTTCCCATTATTCAGTGTGACAAGGAAATGGTACATGAACTCCGATCTGTATTTAGATTTCAATGAACGTAACATTCCCTGGTCACAGGGCTGAATCAAAGAGGTGCAGATAGGAGGGAGGTATACATCAAAAATATTGTCTTTTATTAAAAGTTCTGCTTTGGGGTGTGCCAAACAATTATCTAAAATAAAAAATATTTACACTTTGGATCAAGGCCAACAGAGTTACAGTGAACTCTAGCTTCATGCATAAAGTAGTTTTCAAATCATTCAAGAAAAATTTTAGTTGTTATCCACCCTTTTCTACTACCATGTGAAAGAATTTTCATCCCTTCAAAGGACCTAGGGTAAACATTCTTACCAGCTACCATCAGCTTGGTTTTGTGTGTTCCTGCAGCATTGCTGCAGCCAGGAATTGTTACCCTATCTTTGGAATCCTTACCCCCAGATGGAGACTTCTCAGTATCCTGGGCAAGGATTTTTCGTGGCATACAATGTCATTACAGGGCAGATTCATCAGCATTATACACTTGTTCTGAGGCTAAGTCTTCCACTACCACTAACTGTGCAAATTCAACCACAAACTTCGCCGCAGTTCCTGTGTCAGCACTACACTTTTCACAGCACACACTAGGTAATGAAATTCCATGTCTCCACTTCAAAATTATGCAATCATCCTTGCGAATATTCACATTCGTAGTCTAGCTTTAGTTTTCTATGAAAAACTTTGGCCTGCTCGTCAAGCAATTACCCAGAAATTCTTACACCTTCATTACATCCAAGCTTAAACCACTTTATAAGTGAACTGTCTAATTCTGTACTCCTGGCATCTTTCAAAGTTTTCTGAAACTTATACTTTTCTGACTTTCACTTTCTTCAGCAAAAGACTTAAAAGTCTTCTTGTTTTGTTTCTTTAAGTCATGTGCAGTTGACGATCCAATCTCACAGTACTTACACAGAATTTACAAAAGTTCCTTTATCTAATCCTCTCAGTAACTCCCTTTACAAGCATAGCTAATGATTTATGCTCATGCTTATTAGCACTAGCACCATCTTCTGCAGCTCCTGGTCTCTTGGATGACATCCTGAAGGGCTAAAATACAGCTGAATATAAGAAATTAACAGGACTGTTTATTAGCTTTGCTGCAGCGAGAACAGATTTTGGCACCATAGCACTGCTAACTTGCTAACAGTACCACCCTGGTGGTAGATCTATAAACTAACGGCAGCAGATTCAGAACGTGCCAAACCATGGGAGTTGCTGGACCACAGAGCGCCAGATTAGAGAGGCACAACCTGTATTTGGATAAAACATTCCTCTTTCAGCTATCTGTTTACAATAACTGTTAAGTAATCATGGCATCACTTGGCTGAGACTACTTCCTTCTATTTCACTTTCTGTTCTAAGGTTATTGCTTGATAATTACTATACTGAATTCATTTTCTATGTATACCACAAAGGACTGTTTTCCTATCATCAATTTCAACTATTTCTTTTGACATTTATTCTGTATTCTGTCATCTAGTTAGGTAATTCACATTCAAGGAGTCACTTTCAGTCTGCTCTTATTTTCATAATTTCAGTCATTTTTGCTTTTACTTTTTTCTTTTCTCATGCACTGAATGTTTTCTGACTGTTCACTGTTAATAATATTGTATCATACAAACATTCCTCAATGCTCACTGCATTACATGCTTTTTTTTCCTTATATCATGCACTCTGAATGTTCTCTAACTGTTCACTATTAGTTACAGTGTATCATACATAAATTCCTCTGTGTTCACAGCATTATATGTTTTTTTTATAATTCCTTATTTCATGCACTTTGAATATTCTCTGATAGCTCATTACCAGTTATACTCTTTCATAAGTACAATCTTCCATGCTCACATCATACACATTGTTTTCAAATACTAATTTTGTTTTTTAACATTCACCATTTTTGTCTAGCAAAGGCAGTTGTAACAAAACAACTGATTAAGGTTAGGGGTATTTAAAATATGAGAGGAATGCTAGGGATCGATGGAATGGAAGCAATTTGGATACAGAGTCTATGTGAAAGGAGCCTATGTCTCACTTAATAAATCAGCTTTGTGTGTATCGTGAAAAGGTAAGTAGCCCTTGCATAAGTAAGTCCATATTCCACTTCAACATACTAAGCATGAGCTCAGGATATATATGGGAGATGTGAGAAGATTTGCACGTGCCTGATCCACCCCAGTGAATTGGGAATGGAGGACAGTAGAGATAATATAGTATAATTTGTACAGTATTTGTCTAAGTGAGATCTATTAAACACTTTCCACCTTATTTCAGAGTAAAAACTAAGTTTCTTTACATTTTTTTTAAACCTAAGATCTGATTATAGAGCCCAGACATGAAATGATGGGCTCTTCTCAGAAGACAGCTGTATCTGAAGTCATTGTAGTACTGTTCTGGCCTGCAGCTAAATCTGTTTAAACTTTGGATTAAAGTCTTCTTTAGCCCATTTTGATGAAGCACAGGGTTGACTGATTACTAAAATTAACATGCCAGACTCTGTACTACGTGTATTAAAGCTGTTTTATTTTTCAAAGTAAACCATCCTAGTAGAATTGTACATTTATGAGGAAAACCATAAGAAATTAAAGTATACTGTAGCAACAGCAATAGATGAATGAAGGAATAAGGGTTGTTTGAGTGAATGTTGGAATGGTCAATATGTAATTATTCTGTTGTGTTCTATGCTCTAATATCAATGTTTTGCCACCCCATTCCAGCCACCTGCAGAATCCTGAATTGCAGATCAGTGTGCACAGCATATCCAGCTCTTCTATTTTATCAGATTTGTGCATCTGGTGAAATGTTTGATGTGCAATCATTCATTCCAGACATGTCAGTGAAATACATTTATCAATGCACATGTCTTACTACCCATTATAAAAATTTCCACTAAGCTATAAAACACCAACAATACATTCATGACTACATACTTACTCATGACTATCTATTGACTACATACTTACTCATGACTATTTACTCATTATCATGTAAAAATCAGCAGTCTAAGGATTCTTCACATTTTAAATTTTATCACCATGCGAAAAACAGAATTCAAGTTGTTCTTCTCATTTCCATTTTTTATCTTGTGAAAAACAAGCATCCTTCCACTATGAAAGGGACCTTACTTTGATAGTTTCTAAAAATTTCTTAAAGTTTCCTTATTTTTCATGGTAGCAAGTTCTTCATTTGTGGTGACAAAATGTCACCATGATCAACTAATCAAGAGCGGTGTCTTCGAGATATGAGTCACCTATAAGAAGACGGATTGAGTGAGATGCCTGGAGATGGTGCTGAACATTTTATTTACCACAAGAAACGTAGGCAAATCAACTGCTCTAAAGACTTTTAGGAAAATGAAAAGCAGCAGATTTGCCTAAGACTGACACAAAGAACAGGCAGAGAAGTGTTAGTGATACTGATGTCACCTTCAGATTCAAAGACCACTGTTTCTTTGCGAAGAGAGCAATGTCAAAATTCCTGTAAAGCATCCAAGTTAAGTGAACAAGGCTCTCATTTGCCAAACAGGATATGAAGCATGGATGGAAACTTCGAAAAAAGAAAGTGGCAGGGAAATGGAGTTGAGTAAATTTACTTCTCAGAGATGGAAGGTATCACAAGACTGCTAAATTATCCAGTAATGAACCCCATAAGTTTGAATCTTCTGACCCTGAACAGAGCTCTGGACCAGTTACTAAATCATTTACAGTCTGATAAGACATGCATGTGGAACAACATGGAGCTCCACAATTTCTACAAGCAAGCTATCACGGCAGTCACTCATGAACACTGTATGTGAAAACCTGTTTCCAGACCTGCTGATCTTATCACCCTGTGTTGTCTAAATCCTAAAAGTAAATCTTCAAAGACCTGTGCATCTAGAAAGATGAAGAGAATGACTGCAATTTGTGGGCAATCTCCTGCTTTGCTGAAGCCATATGAGCTGAATGCCCACAGCCAGACCATCACTATTACAAAACATATTTACCTTGGAAACAAGTTCTTAGCAAATGCAGCCCTACCTTGTTGGCACTTCTCACAGCAATATCTAAGAGTCTGGATTCCATGATGCCAGCAGATATTATCAGTTACATTATTAAAGAGTGTCATCACTGGAAAGACAGTGAGTCTTAAGCATGCACTCAAGTGTCCTGTTAAGCAAGCCTTGTGAAGTGAATGATGAGTTGCACACCTATGGCATCACCTCCAGTAATAATGAACTTAGAAAATTCTGCATTTCAGCCAGAACTACTATGGCACTGGTACAAGGATGACGTTCTCAGTTTGACAGCAAAAAAGGATTGGTGCAAATTGTGGCTTACAATTTTGTCACCCAGATTTCATGTCAGAATAACCAAAAATCAACCCATGGACAGGCTATGATAATTATATAAGAGAGCTAGCAGAAGCCAGAGCAGGTATATCATGAACCTCAACATATATGACTAAAAGGTAAACAATGGGAAACTAACAGGAAAGGATGATGTCCGCTGCTATTCTAGAGTTAAAATGTATTTATGACTTAAGATGAAGTTAACATTTTCCATTGAGAAAGTTCTTCATGCTATTTCTTAGAGGACAAACTGGTTTTCTCTATATCCTGTGGTAGCTATCTTGGATTTTGCCTTAACCTATTAAATCTCAAACAAAAAATCTGCTAAAATATCTCAATTTTGTAGATTTCCATAATTTGCGATAAAATGCTTATCATAATCTGGTCAAAACAAAATACAATAATATTTCATGAATGAGGTTTACCTAAGTCTCCCCTTTTTGGTTGTGGCCATCTTGGATTTTCACACAATACACAAAAATGTCCACCATTTGGATTCAGCAACCAAAAATTTACAAGATTAATAAAAAAACAATAAGTGATGTATAACAAGGTGTCCCCTGCTATTGCTCACACTAAAGTTTCATTATTCTCTTTTATGATGCTATTCCCTATTAGTTAGTGAACAAGGTTTTATGATTTCAATTTTCTATTTATTGATAAGACAAAAATCTAAAAATCTGGGATTCAAAATTCTATTAAAACGATGCTTAACCTTCCTGTACATTAAGTGGTTACCTAATGTGTCAGTCATGTTACTGAGAAATTCTAGGATATAAGGTACTTTTATGCTACAAGAGGGAGGACTATTTCAGTAACAATGTACAAAGCAATGCTGTAAAACACTGTAATTGTAAAAAATATACGAAGTAGCTAGTGAGAAAACTTAAGGACCATTCCACATTATTCTAACTGTAAAGCTACAGACAGTAAAATTACCTTGAATTCTTCACCACTGAAAACATAAACTAAAAACAATAAACATAAGCAAAGACATCTGTTCTGAAAACAGTGAAGAAATATTGAACGCAGCCATCATTCAGTATGGTATACTGTATTTCATATTCTAAATCATTTTCATATCTTTTACTGCAGTATTTTATCATAAAAGAAAGTCATACATATTTCAATAATTTGCTTACACAAAGATACCTTTTCTATCAGCATATCAAACATTAAAAATCTAAATACCTGATTCACCATAGAACTCATTTCACCAGACGGGATCATCCTAACTGACTTCGATAAATAGGAAAAAGCAAATAAGAGATGGCACGATCACTTCAGAGGTCATAGAGAAATGTGAAAATATTTTGTAAGGAGGTGAAGAGTGTAAGAATAACAGGAAAAAATGAAAGAAACTATAAGAGGAATATATGAAGAAGTGGGAGCATTTTGAAAGAGTTGAATATGTGTTAGATGTTAGGGTAGTGTATTTGGTGTGTTTAGAATGAGGTGGAAGACAATGGAAGTCTTAGAGAATAGTATTGCCAAAAGAGAGGAGTTATATAATAAAAGACTTGTTCAAGATGAAGTGTGGGAAAACAGAGGAAGTTGATAGGAATGTGAGTTTCTCACTTAAGAAATGGGGTAGCTTATGTGACTGGTTAGTCAGGCTATTCAAAGTTTGTATGGCCTAAGGTGGGGTGACTGAGGACTGAAAGAATGCATGTATAACTTAAAGGCAAAGGGGACAAAGTGAATTGTTCAATTAGAAAGGCATAAGCCTGTTAAGTATACATAGTAATGTGCAGTGACACAGAGAGTGGTGGCACGCAAAGAAAATCTGACTGGGAAGAGATGCATGGCCCAAGAAGTAGAGGGAGGATGTAAGGACCTGAAACTTCCTTCGAAGAATCTGTTTGATAAACAATGAGAATGAAAGTGAATTGCTATTACCTAGCTGTACTATACAGATAGGAAGTTTTACAGTCATGGGGCTCCGTCTCTTGAACATTCTCTTTCATGCAACTTAAAATTTCTGTGTGTTGTCTGCATTAACTATATCTTTAGTTATATTCCAATTATCCATCACCCTTACACTATGAAAGTACTCCCTCATTTCTTTCTTTTAACAAGTTTCTTGTTTAATTTCATGCTATGTCACCTCGTTGTTCTATCCTACATCTCTCAAAGAACTTAACACTATTTATGTCACCTATCTATTTTAAAAACTTAAAGGCTAGCAAATCTAAAGCCTCCATTCTTTCCCTGTACCTTAGCTCTCTTAATTTTGGTGCCATCTTTGTATCTCTCCTCTAGACCTTCTCAATTCTCTCTTTGTGTTTCTTTAAGTATGGTGACCAAACTTGAAAAGCATTTTCTAGTCTTGGTCTCTGTATGATGTAAATAGCTTGCTGAACTTCTTATTCATGAAAATGAATACTTTTCCAGTATTTGCTGGTAAACATTTGGTTTCCTCAACTATTCTCCTAGGGCAGGATTATAGCAACAGGTTAGGGACAATGTAGACTCTCAACTCTTTCTTACACACAGATTCCTGCAGTTTGTTTCCTATATCACACCAAGGCCTTCTTTCACTTTGACCCAGCCTTTTTACTTTACATTTACTTATGTTGCACTTTATCAGCCATGTATAAGACCAATATAGAGTTTGTCAAGGTGCCCTTACAAGGCGATGCATCCTCAACACTTTTCACTTCATTCATAAATATACAGTGAACTCCCATTTATCCATGTCTCATTTAACCACTCACTTTTTCCCCTTCAGTGATTCAAAAAAATATTTGCACAGAGGATGCCTCATTTTACTAAATTCATAATATTACAAAAATGATTAATGACTTTACATTTCCTATGAAATCCCATAGGTAGGAAGCCAGTGACCAAGGAGGTATATCACCAATACTACCCACTTAATGGAGCAGCACTTCAGTGGCTGTCAAGTTACATTCCTTTGACCCAGGTAGCTGTCTTCTTCTCCCCCCCCCCCCCACACACACACATACACACATGGACTACACTTAATTCACACAGCTCATTCTTCGTTACGCTAGATTTTCCCAAGACGAGCACTATGCGCCAACGTTGCCTTTTGGCAAAATGGAAGGAGTAGTAGACAGAAGTCGTAGGTAGGAATATTTAGGCAGAAGCATTATGTTGATACAATAGGTAGAAGTAGTAGGCTGGACCATTAGCCATAAGTAATCAGTAGGAATATTAGGGAGGAGCCTCTGCAAACACTGCACTAGAGTTGCCCTCTGCCAGTGGCTTGTTAAGGATGAGGCACTAAAGGCTAAGAAGTGGCACTGAAGTTCACTAGCTAAAGAGATTCTACTGCCATGGGCACCCCCTTAATGGAGTTCCAATTGGAACAGACATCAGGGATATAGATAAATAGATAAATAGAAATCCCATAACAGAATTGCAATAGGATGATGTTCCTTACTTCCCTCTCCAGACCTGTTTTAACACAATACAAATTACAGTATATTCTATACTCTTCCCTAACCCTCTTATCTCCATTATAGATGCATTACAGATATAATATCTATAAATGAATCACTTAAAATTTATATACGAATCACCCATAAACTCCTTCCCAATACAGTGCAAATAGGTAATTACATAGGTTTATTTTGATTCTTAATACCTAAAATGCCACATTTTCGCTTGTAAATTATTATGCTGAAAGTCTGAAACTGTCGTATAACCATTTCACAATTTTCGAAACACTGTTCATTACTGCACTATAATCACTATCGATGTATATCACAGCTTTTCCACACGTCACAAAGTACAGGTTCTTTCTACATTAAATGTACATTAAAATGCTCAACATTTTGGATTACCTGCAAGTGCAAAATAGAGGGTCTTTCTGTATTAAACATTAAAATGCTCAACTTTCTGAATAACCTGCAAGTGCAAGCAGTGTGGCACTCACATTGCATTCGCCTGTCTACGCATCCATGTTTAATGTAAACAAACAACAATAGCACAGCACTACTCCTGCATTCCCCCACTCTTTGACTGTTGATTTGTAACTGGATTTGTTAATGCAATATTATAGTACATGTGGTCCTATCATTAAATGTGAAGTAATTCATTTATTCACAAAGATAATCTTCAGTGCATTTCAGCAACAAACAAAACAGTATATGTGAGAAATATGTCCGGAAACATACCTCAGGCATGTAGGTATGACATTAAGTCTAAAATAAACTTTGCTTCATTTATCAAGGAACTCCTGTGCATTTCCATGTAAGGCAATATATAATTTTCTTGTTCAGCTGTAAATACACTACGTCTGTTATTTTTCTGTATTTTCCAAGTTAGTTTTTATTCTCTCTCATATTCAGAAAATCTGATTCACCAGCAGCATCAAGGTCCTGTGGGAGCTATTTAATGGGGAGTCTACTGTATTCATATTTTTATATTTGTTCGTTGCTTTCCATGATTGCGAGGTAGCTCCATGAACAGGTGAAGAACAGTCTCATGGGCTTACATCCAGTCTTTAGCTCTTATATATATTGCACTGAAACCAGAGACCCCTTGCCACAGCCTAGCACCAGACCTTTTTTATGGTTTCCCCTGACTACTTCATAAGCCCTGTCCAATGACAATATATCACCCCTTGTATACTGCACTGCTCCAATTCACTCTATCTCAGGCATGCATCATACTTTCCTGTATTCTTAGGCCATGAAAACTCAAAGATTCTTTCACTCCATGCATGCATCTCCTCTGATCCCCCTCAACTTTCAACATATATACCCTTGCAGTCATCCTCTCCACACTCATTTGCTCCATACCTAAATCATTTCAGCAAACTCTTACTAACATATCTCTCTCTTAGCCTACCATTTCTTACTGAATTGCTCCATGCCTAAATCATTTCAGCAAACTCTTACTAACATATCTCTCTCTTAGCCTACCATTTCTTACTGAATTAACACTTCTTGTGCCACATTGTCCTCAAACATTTCACTTCTATCACAACCTATGCCTTGTATCTATACAAAACCATCATAAAAACTATACCATCAAACATAATCATCTATGATTTCACAATGACTTCTCTTTCCATATGTTCCTCGATACACTCAGGGCCTTCACCCCCTTACCTAAAATATATTCCCCGCTTAAGCTCCCATGGTTCCATTTTGTTGCTACATCCACTTCTAGGTATCTAAAACACTTCACTTCCTCCAAGTTCTTGCCACTCAAAACCACACTCCAACTAACTTTTCTCTTTCCACTTAAACTTTTTTCTTTATAAAGCACAGACAAATAACGTGCCCAAAAATCAAAGCCAGCTCAGATGAAAGAAATAAGTTAAAGAGAAAGAAAACAGAAGTGTTTGCAGATCTGACTCTTAAAGGAAGAAAAGCTATACGAAGAGGGAAAGACTTCTTTCTCCTTTCAAACACTCTCCCAAACTCAGAAACAAACTTTTGCAGTTTCTCATTCTAGCCTGCAACCAGCAGCATGTCATCTGCAAACAATAAATGACTCATATCCCACGCTCCCCCACTGCTGACAAACAGATGACTTACCCCTATCCCCAAAACCCCATCAATAAACAGATTAAAAATCCATGGTTGATCACCATACACCCCTGCCACAGACCAACTTAACCTGTAATCACTCACCCTCCTCTCTTCCTACTTGCACCCAAACAAAACTCTCTTGATAAAAACTCCTCACTGTTAGTAACAGTTTTCCCCCCCACACATATTCATAATACACACAGCATCACTATTAACCATATCATATGCTTTCTCTACACCCATAAATGCCACATACAAATCCTTCGGTTTCACAAGAGTATTCCTTACACACTTTCTTCAAAGTAAACATCTGATCCACATATTCTCCACCACTTCTGAAACCACACTGTTCCTCCAAATCTGATGCTATTTACATGCCACCACCCTCTTAATCATTGTCCTCCCATACAACTTACCAAGTACACTCAATAAACTTTTATTTTTGTACTTCAAATATTCAATTATGTTCCTATACCCTTTATACAATGGCACTATATAAGCCTTCTGTCAAACCTCAGGTAGCTTACCCTGATCCACACATACAATGAAAATCATAGCAATATAAAGAAATAAATTTGATATTTTGAAAAAAACAATGATTAAAAGTATACAAGAGTCCTGGGCCAGATGGTATTTAGGTGGGGGTCTTGAAAGAATGTAAGGTGGAAGTAAGTGTTCTGCTTTTAAATACGTTTAAACAGTCTGGAATCAGGCGTAGTTCCTATGCAATAGAGGAAAACAAATGTCGTTCCCATTTTTAAGAAAGGGAATAGATCTATTGCCTCTAATTATCATCCTATCAGGTTAACATCTACTGTGGGAAAATTTCTTGAATCAATCATGGCAGATAAAATATGGGAACACTTAGAGAAACATGATATCATTAGGGATTCACAACATGGGTTTACAAAGGAGGTCATATATCAGTAACCTTCCCTCCTTCTTTAATAAAGTACTTGAAACTGTTGATCAAGGTAAGAGTTATGATATTGTATACTTAAACTTAAGTAAGGCTTTTGACAGAGTATACCTCATGAGCATCTGCTCAGAAAAAGAGCAGCACATGGCATCAGGGCTGTGTATTTAATTGGATAAGGGCATGGCTCACTGACAGTAAAAAGAGGGTATGCATCAATGGAGTTATATCGGACTGGGGCAACGTAACCAGTGGTGTTCCTCTCTTCTTTGTTATCTATATTAATGATTTGGATATGGGAATAACCAGTGACTGAAGTAAATTTGCCAATGATACAAAAATTGGGGGCCATAATAAACTCAGATGAAGATTCAGTGAATCTGCAGGGGGACTTCAATTGATTATCAAAGTGGATAGGTACACGGAAAATGGAATTCAACATAGATAAATGCAGAACACTTAGTGTAGGTAAAGACAGGAACACTAATTACAAACTGGACAATATTACAATTGGTAAAACAGAATGCGAGAGATTTAGGAGTACTGGTGAGCAAAGATCTAAAACCACAGCAATGTATCAGAGTGCGTAATAAGGCTAATAGGATGTTAGGGTTCATTAATAGGACTGTTAGCTTAAAAATTCTAGAGAATTATTGCAACTTTATCTTGCACTGGTGAGATTACATTTGGATTATGCGGTAGTTTTGAGGTCCATACTATGCAAGTGACATTGATTGTTTAGAGAGAGTACAAAGGAGAATGACAAAAATGATCCCTGGAATTAGAAACCTCACTTTTGAAGAAAGGTTATAATGGCTGATGAATTTACACTCCTTAAGAGGAGTAGGGCTAGAGGGGATATGACTTAAGTTCTTAAATGGGTGAAGGGCATTAATAAAGGTTGCATGAATAAAGTTCTTAGAATGGTGCCGCTGGAAAGGACAAGAAATAATGGATTTAAATTAGAAAAAAATAGATTGTCAGATGTGGGTATATACTGGTTTGGTAACAGGGCAGTAGATCTATGGAATAAGTTGCCAGGTACAGTAGAGGAAGCTAGGTCTTCAGGTAGCTTTAAACAAAGGTTGGATGTGTTTATTGGTTCAGGAGCTTGGTTGTAGAGTGGACAGACTCAAGACCTGCCTAACATGGGCCAATAGGCCTCTTACAGTGTCCTCACTTCTTATGCTTTTATGTTCAATCAACAGCATAATCAACTACTTTCTTTAACAATTCAACTGCAATCCCATCCATTCCTGCCATTTTGCCACACTTCTCTTTTCACCAAACCACTTACCATGACTCTCTTACCCCCTACACCTCCTCGTCCAAAATGCCCACATCTGTCTACAATCACCAAACACATTCAACAGTATATCCATAGAAAGACAAATGGATATACAACAATGGTTCTTTTCAAACAATGGTAGGGATATTCAGGTATCTTAGCCATACTGGGGTTAAAAACAGTCAATAGTTCCCTAGTGTTTTTGGCACTGTGTCCAACCCGCAAAACACTGGCTCTAATCCCTCAGAGCACCATAGGTAGGACAAATATATCTATAGGTTTGACAAATGATGGAGTGAAGAGGAGATAGAGTGAGCATTTTGAAGGATTGCTGAACGTCTTTGATGACAGAGTGGCAGATGTAAGGTGTATTGGTCAGGGTGGAGTGCAAAGTGTGAGAGTCAGGGAGAGTAGTGTGGTGGAGAGAGAGAAAGTGGTGAAAGCCTTGTAGAAAATGAAATGCAGCAAGGCAGCAGGATTGTAAGGTACTGCAGTTGAATTTATTAAGAAAGGGGGTGACGGTGTTGTTCACTGGTTGGTAAGAATATTCAATGTATGTATGGGTCGTGGTGAAGTGCCTGAGGATTCGCGGAATGCATGTATAGTGCCATTGTACAAAGGCAAAGGGGATAAAGGTGAGTGTTCAAACTATAGAGGTATAAGTT